>NDGM011197420.1:0-10710 GCA_002564305.1 Octomys mimax
TACCCTTTAAAACCTGAGCCAAATAGTCTCTCCTTCTTTAAGATCCTTCTTTCAGTTGTTTTTCCCCCAGTGACAGGAAGGCAGAATTGTACATGGGCTAATACCTTGTTATACTGGGGCAATTTGCTTTGCAACACATATTGCTATTGGGGTATAATTCACACCTCCTTTTGGATCTCATTGGCTGCCAGAAAAAAAAAAAATGACAGAAACAATAAATAGAACATTGAGATTCGCACCCAGAGGCAGCAGGCACTGGCTCAGTTCAAACTGGGTGCAGACTGCCTACAGGGAGCAGAGTGGCTTGGATGATCTCCAAGCAGAGAGCAGGCTCAGGCCTGTTCAGGGGTGCCTGGAGCTGGGGGATCCCCGGGGGACTCAGAAACCCCCTCTCCGGTGCGTGTCCTGAAGCTGCACTGGTCTCCCCATCTCCCTGGGCCTCTGCCATTCCCCTCCCCACACACTGCCACTGCTGACAGGCACCCGCACTTGGGGACAGTGGGAATTGTTACAGAGCTTTGTCATTTTTAATGAGCTAGGAAACCCAAATCTGCGTCTTTGATGTTCTCACTTCGCTGTTCCTGGAGGTGTTCACAGCTCTGACTCAAGAGCTTCTCTCCAGAGCAGCGCGAGACACCAGTGAATTGGATCGGGAGAGGAGAAAGAGGGCAGGCCCTGCCAAGATCCAGGGTGACTGCCACCATGCAGTGCCCTCAGCACAGCCCAGCCTTGGGCTCCAAGGCCCAGAAGCACACTGCTGCTGGACGCCTGCTGGCCCAGAACCTGCAAACACCTCTCTCTGGACCTCTCTTTCCAGGACTTCATGAGTCTGCAGAACCAAAGTGTCACTATATGAACATCCCACAGCCTGGACCTTGAGCCCGACAGACCTGTGTATTCATGCTGCTGTTAAGTTCTCCAGCTGTTCCCAGCACTGGGCTCTTGTAGGGGAGACTTTAGTGCCCCTTAACCACATTGGCACACACACAGCAGAGGTCTCACAGCTCTGAGGACACAGTGGGAGGTGGAGGGGGCTTCCTGTGTGGACCACTCTTTTCTGAGTCTCCCATGCCACATAGTCACCGAGTCACAGGACTCACCAGGCCCTGGGCTAAAGCTGAGGAGGACAGTTGCACAATGCTGTGCAATGCAGGTGTGTTGTTCCTGTGCAGGCTGTGACAGTGGAGGAGAGGGCAGTACAGGGACATGAGCAAGGGACTTGGGCTGAGAGGTATATGGGAAAACTCAGGTGAGCAGCAAGAGCCACTGGATTAGCAGGGACGATGACAACTCTGTGAGATGGTGCAGAGGCTGAGCTACTGAACACAGACCCCATGCTCTTGGGGGGGACCCCAAGGTGGCTCACCACTCCTCCTTTCCCAGAGCGACAGAGCCAGATAGATGTGTGTATAGGCACACCAACGATCTCCAGCAGGGGATTCAAGTGAAGGATTTTTCCACTTTAGGACAGAGCAATATTACACCCATTCAGTTTTTAACCTTCAGCGCAGTGCTCAATAAATTACATGAGACAGTCACTGCTTTAATAGATAGCCAGCTTTGTACTTGGTGGCTCTGCCCAGCTAAAAAGTGTTCTGGGCACAGCTAGGGTAGAGGTGTTTCCACCTTAGAATACTTTCAGCGCAGGAGGGTCCCTTTGAACCCAACCACCTGTAAATTGAGACATGCCTGTGTGTAGAAAGATTTTAAGAAGTTTTCTGACCAACTCCAGAGGCCAGCCAGTCTTCAGGGTAGGTGGCGAAGGTGGCTGCTCTAGTTCATTTATGAAGTTTGTTCACTTCCCTTACCCTTTCCTTTTCCCTGCTGCTGAGTCCCCTTCCCACCAGTGCCCTGGACCTCACGTGGTTCCTGCTGGGACTCTGGCTGTGCCCCAGCGTGAGTTGGATGCTCACACTGGACTGACTCCTCAAAGGGAGGCGTGGGGGAGGACACTTGATCAGACCACAGGGTTTAAGGTGGGACTTTGGAGGTATTAGGAGGAGGTAAAGCCATCATCAAATGGAGCCCCGTCATCAAATCCTAGTGTCCTAAAGGTAGAGGATGAGAGACCAGAAGGGACACACACCTGTGTCCTTACCCTTTACTGTGTGGTGTTCTGAGTGTTCTCTGGGTTCAGCCAACAAGAGGGCATCACTCCATGAGGCCTCGCAAGAGTCCACCTCTGACACGGTGAGCCCAAATAAACCTTCTTTCTTCATAAAGCTACCCAGTCAGTCATGATATAGACTGAAACACATAGGTTGGGGGAGGCAGGCTGCCCCAGAGAGAGGGCCCTTTACTCAGTGCCCACTAATGCCAGCTTGATTCAAACACCTGTGGGGATGGAGCGCTTTACAGGGCCTCTGGCTCTCACCACTACTGCTTGGCAGTGTCCACAGTGACTGCAAGGGAGTCATCAAGATTGATTTGGGATTGTGTGTAGGTTTTGGTGAGAGGGTGACTGTACAGCTGTGACTCAGGAGCCCTTAGGATCTGGGTATAAATGTGGGGTTCTCATGTCACAGATGGAGAGAGGCCTGGGGTTGGTTTGAAGACCTGCATGCTAAGCCCTGGTGGACTTAGCCTTTTCTACTGAAGAGCTTTTAAGTCGGGCGGTGGGGCTCATGACTCAGCTCTGTGCCCATCCTGGGGGGACAGGTGAGAAGGAGACCTGAAGGTGAGGAACAGCAGGGCCGGGGACCTTAGGGAGGAAGAATTCACGAGAAGGAAGCTGGGGCACAGGGCCGAGAGAGAGGCTGGGTGAAGAAGAGGCATGCTCCTGAGGATGCACTGGCCAGCGCTCCCCATGGCAGCTGCCGGCATGACACTGGCCTTCAGCCCAGCGCAGTCTTCTCCTTGCTGTGTGCTCTCATCCATGCTTGGCCAGGGAAGCCTCAGCCCGTGGCTGCTCCCTGCAGGGATGGCCTGTGCAGGGCCCCACATCTCCCACGCCCTCTCCAATTCCATGCCAGCCTTCCGTGCTGCATTTATTTCATATTTTATCCCTGCCTTTTAATTAATATGCTTATTAGAATGTGTCTATATATAGTTATGCATTTGCAGGAGCTGAAAGAATTGCAAGAAATTATATATATATATATATATTTTTTTTTTCTTGATCATTATCAACCCCTTTATCATTTGTCCCCTTCCCCACCTCTGAAGACTCCGCTTCCCTGTTCCTGCCATTTCTTCTTCATTTCACTCTTTAAAATCTTGGATGTCTCATGTAAGAGAAGCCATGTGATACCTGATTTTCTATGTCTGCCTTATTTCACTAACACTCTTGTCTTAGTCACTTTCCTCATTGCTGGGACAAAATACCTGCCATCCACCCCATAAGGGAGGAGAGATTTATTTTTGCTCATAGTTTGTGGGGCTTTTAGCTCACATTTGGCTGATTCCAGGGCAGGGCGGTGTGGCAGAGGGGCACGAAGGAGGAGGGCTGCTCCTGACATGGGCATAAGCAACAGAGAGCAATCAAAGAGGAATCAGAAGGATTTCCATAAATGATTCCGGGTCACACTTCCTGTTATGGTTTGTGTCTAGTTGTCCTCCCAAAGCCTCATGTAAGTTATGAGGCAGACCTGGCTAGAGGAGCAATGAGTGGCTTGAGGGGCAGGGCCAGAGGACCAGGGTGGGGCCCGAGTGGCGGGGCCAGAGAGGTGAAAACTGTTAAACTGGCTAGCCTGTGTTTTCTTGGAGATGTGCAGAGGGTCATCCTAGACACGGCAGTGCTCCAGCCTCTCAGTCACTGTCTTGAAACCTCCAGTGACTGTGAACTAAATAAACCTTTCCTTCCCTCATTTTGAGTGTTGGGTATTTGTCCCAGCAAGGAGAGAAGAGTAACTAATACACTTCCAGTGACTGCCTGTATGGACCAGACTCCGAGCACTAAGTCAGCTATGCCACCGGCATAATCCAATCACTCTTTCAAAATCCCCACCTATGAGCTCAGGAGGCTTTGAGGGACATCTAGACCAAACCCAGAACAATTATGTTTCCACAGACCCACACTTACATTTAGTAAATCAGGTTCTTCTTGCTGTAGAGGCAGAAGGCAGACATTTGGAGCCCACATGACCCTCCCAGGGCTTGATACGGAGTAGTGAGACCCTATAGACTTCCCCGGCAGTGAGAGCCCTGGTTCTCTGCGGCCCTCTGAGCTGCTCAGAGCTGCCCATGCTGGATCTCAGCAGGGATTGCAGCCTCCCACACACCATTTGCCCTCTGCAGAGCTCCTGCCAGGGCACCTGCTCCAGAGCCAACCGCCTCATGACAGCCCCCACACAGCTCCCAGAGCCGCTGCCTTGTGCCAGTGCTGGCTGGTGGGGTCTGGAGCCTTCCAGGATCCTGAGCCCCGTGGTGTTTCTACTGTAAGTAATGCTTTTCCTGTGATTAATTACAACTAACTTGGCCTCTCTCTTCCCTAGGCACTGGATTTAAATATTTACAAGGAATTTTGATCAGATGCTCGCTGTCCAAATTAATATTATTTCATCTGAAAATACAGGAGTGTTTTCATCCAAAATCAGCTGTTGTTTGGAGTCCAATCAGCATATTGCGTGGCAAAGCAGAACAGGGGGTTAGGCTGCTATTTGATGACATGAGCGCTGGCTGGCCAGCTCTTGAGGACAGGGACGGAGCAATGTGCCTGCCTAGAGGCATTCAGTAGGACTTACAGGTAGCCCAGGCTGTCTGTCTCTTGTTCCCACTGGGGTGGCTTCTGAAGGATCCCAAGAGAGCGAGCTTGGGTGTTGGAGGTTAAGCGGGCTGCTTGAGGTCCTATGTGCCCAGCACACATGGTCTGCTCCTCTGCCAACTTCTAGCACACAGCTGTCCTCTTGTCCTCCCCAGCCTGTGGCACCCTGATCTGATTCAGCTTTATCTGGGGCTCCCTCCTCCCGGAAGCTGACTCCTCTTCACCTCAGGGCTGAGTCATAATCATTCTGAGTCAAACAAGGCAACCAACTCTTTTTCTTCTGCCATGCCAAAGTCTGTTTAAGGTATGAGGTTGGTTCTTTCTCTTTTTGTTTTTGTCTGTACTGGGAATTGAACTTAGAGCTTTTGCACCAAGCTACATCACCAGCCACTTTTATTTTTTATCTTGAGACTGGGTCTTGCCAAGTTGTTATCTTAGTTGCTTTTCTCATTGCTGACACAAAGCACCTGACACCCAAAGTTAAAGAAAGGAAGGGTTCTTTAGCTCACAATTTGTAGAGGTGTCAGTCCATAGTAGGCTATCTCCAAGGCAGGGTGGCGTGGCAGGGGCCTTGTGGAAGAGAAATAGCTCATGGTGAGTAGCAGGCAGCAGAAGCAGGAAGCAGCAAGTCGGGGCCTCCCAGCAGCCCTCTTTCTTTCCTTTCCATTCTAACCAGGCCACAGACCCTTAGGGGAAGCAGTACTCATCCCCAGGCTGGGCTCTTCCCATTATCCACACCCAGAGCTATGCCAAACCAACCAGTGGACTAAGTTGGTAATCACACACCCTGTATCCCGGCACCACACACTTAATCCAAGCATTGTGCACTCTTGATCTAGCACTTCTTAAGCTCTACCTCTGACCACATGAGGCCTGGGACATCTGGATTCAAGCCATGGTCCCTCGGCAGCACCCAAGATGCCAAGCAGAGCGCAGGCTTCATCCAGCAGGACTTTCACAGTTAGAGCTAGACTTCTCCCCCCAAGATCTCATGTGTTCAGAGGCAGGGGCTTTTGGAAAGTGAGTAGGTCACACAGTCATGGAGTTATCAGTGGATCCATCGATGATGACTGCATCGCTGAATGTACCATGGGGTGGTCACTTGGGTGTGACCTGAAAGCCAGTCTCATCCTCAGCTCCTCCTTCCTCTTTCTGCTTCCTGACTGCCTCAGAGTGAGTAGCCTTCCTCTACCACACCTCCTGCCGTTCCATTTCTGCTTTGGGTTCAGCTGACCATTGACTGAACCTATCAGAAACGTGAACCAAATACACCCTTCTTTTAAGTTGTGGGTATCAGGATTTTGTCCCAGCAACGGGAAGATGATGAATACAGTGACCAGCGGAGGAGATTCTCCCAACATATGTGCTCTGTGTGAACTTAAATGAGACATCATTTCAGTGTTTTTATTAAGAATAAGAGTGTTTTTATTAAAAATAAAAAAGAATTGTGCCACTTTACGTGTCCTAGAGGCTCAGCATTAGAGCATGGACCATGGTGTTGTCAGCGCCATCATTGCCAGCAATAATTTATCACATTTTGCCCATTGATTCCATGGGGAAATGCACTGAAAGATTCCCCCTCATGTCAGAGCAGAGTTGTGAAAATCGTGGCAGGATCTGTGCACCTTGTTCTTTGTGTAGCAGCCTCCACTGTGAGCACCATGCCTAGGATGTGTTTGCCACTCTCCCTGGGGATTGCACGCTGCACAGTTTCAGAGAGCAGATATCAGGAGCAAGAAACTATATTGGACCCTTGAGGCCAGGAGAAGTTTAACTCTAGAGGCTGGACTTGAGCACCGAGCCTTCTAGTGGACAGAAGGAACGCACACTGATGTGGACTCAGAAAGGAGGTCGAAGTAGACGGTTGTGTGTTGGCTTTTGATCTTTCTTTGTGATGCAGAAGCATGTCAGGAGCTCTCAGATGAATACAGCCTCATTCTCAGTATGGAAGCCAGTTACATATTTTGATCCTTTTCAGTAACATGCATGAACTTAATATGAATGTTTATTCCAGCCCTTCCTGGGCTGCTCCTGGTGGCTGGATCTGCCTTTTAGGAGGTCAGGATCACTCTGCCATTCAGCCAGTCACACCAAGCACCCCGAATGTGGGGCTTGGCACTGCTTTCTTGGCTTTTCCCATCTGCTGTGTGACCGAGTCCACTCACAGTGGAATATGTCACTAGAGAAGAGCTCAAACACAGAGATAGCCTTATCCATAGGGGTAGAGCTGTCATTGGGGTGTAGTTTTGGTGTTTCCGCTATAGGCTGGGGGGCAGAACCATGTGACATACCCAAGACAGAGCACTGGACAGAATCTGGTCTGACTCAGAAGCCCACAGAGGGCCTTCATGGGGATACAGCGAGCAGTATTTGCTCACATCTCACCTGCAGAAGCTCTTGCTAGTCAAGGTTAGGACCCACAGTATGGAGGACCTTTCCCAAGGATCTGTGGGTAGTGGAGAGCCACTCAGCACTCACTGGCCCATGACACCACTTCCTCTTAGTTCCGTGTTTTTGCTGAAAGGGTCTGGAGCTTGAAGTGGGGCCCAGGCCACAGAGGGGCCCTTGGGAACACAAGAGTCTCCAAGTTGGATGCAGCATGCATGTCTCACAAAGGACACATGCTTTTGTCAACCTTGATACCAACAGCCATATTCTTATACCTCCTCCAGCTTGGAGTGTAGATGCACTGGATTTTCACAGATGTTGGCAGGTAGGAAAAGAAAGATTAGTCCATCTCCAGTATGCTCCTTTGGGGGGTCACCTAGTCTCTCATAGGTCAGGTTATCTCTGGGTGCTTTTGGTCTAGGAGGGAGCAGAATGGCAGATGAGAGCAGCAAATGGAGCCTTGTCCCTACAGGAGGATCCAAGTCCACCAACTGCCATTGATCCTGCTTCTCAGTATGATGCAAGAGCAGCCATCTTGGCAGCCAAGGAGGCATCAACCATGTCGCTTTAGGATTCTGTCATTACTGCCACCACACTGTAAGGGTGACTTCAGCTGTCACCCAACCAGGCTGCCCTGGCATCCTCAGGGGATTTTCATTGGCCCTACCTGACCTGAGAAAACATAACCTACACTATCAGTGCTGGTACAGCTGGTGTCACTGAGCATCCATCCTTGCTGTGGTGGCGTCATCCCTCAAAGGCTGTCATTGCCAAGCGCCCTGTCATCAGCCCTGAGCATGGCTTCTTCAGGGCCCTTTGTGTCTGCAGGTTGCTTAGTGGTGAACAAGGAGGCAAAACTGTAGCCATTTATCCTCATGATAATTTATCTTCAGCCATGGCTTTGGTGGCCGCTGGATGGGCATGCTAGAAGCAGATTCCTTAGTGAGGAGTGATTAAAAGTTATGATGAATGGTTAAGTTACAAAGATTATTTTGGTCCCAAATGAGTTGTCTTGAATCCCCCTCAAAATCTTCTCCCTCAAAATCCTCATCCTTGCTTTGAACACTCATCCCATGGTCCATGCCACTTTCTGCAGAAGCTCTGGAGTCTTGTTTCCTGAGTGGTGCTGGTTGTCTTTGGCTGTGCTGTCCTAGTTGCCTCGATGTCTTGAATCCCTTGAAAATATGTACCTTTCACGGCTATTTTGACAAAAGTTGCACAGTGCTAGATCTGGCAAATAAGGTAGACGTGGACACAGGATTGTTTTATATGCCCGACCTTCTGGGGGTGGCCCTGGGCAGCAGCCTTCAATGAGTCTTTGCTCCCACCTGGTAAAGACACTTAGGAAAGGAGACTCCAGAGCTGCTGCAGAAAGTGGCAGGAGAGAAGGGATGAGCATGTTTGAAACTGAGGGGCCAGGGATAAGAAACTGTTTTGTTAACACTGACTGTATATTTTGGTCATTCCTTATATTTGTGTGTCTCTCCCTGAGTCAGAGCTCCTGGCTGCCCGGCACTGGTTGGTCCAGGCATTTGTGTTGAGCAGTGACCACTTCCTGCTCAGGGGAAGGGAGGCAGCGGCTCCATGTGGTGAGTGGCCACCCAGGGGAGCTGTGCTCTGTGTCCCACGTCTCCTTGGCACCAGTTCCCTGACCTTGTGGGAATGACAGAGTCATGCCGAGGCATGGTTTTGCTGTCTGCTGAGTAGGACAATAGCAGCCGTGTCCCCTGGCTGGCTCTATCACTGTGAAATGCCAGTGAGGAGAGGGACATGAAAGAAAGAAACTTCTCATGCCAACGACACCGACAAACGCGTGCCCTACCTGAGCGGGTTCAGTGCCCAAGGCTTTGCATTTCAACCACTACACGGGTGTTCAAGTCCCACCTTCCCTCCCCCCACAACTAGGAAATAACTACATTCATAAACCTGACTTCTGCAAAGCTTACCAGATATTTTAAAGCCAGGCCTTATTAGCAGCCTTGTTAAGAATAAGGATATAAAAATAGCAAAGCTGCAACTGTGTCCTCCAGGAAAAGCTGAGGGAGGCTCAGTCTCACCACTGACTTGCTTGGTGAGAGAAGGAGCCCTCGCCCACCACAGCTGGGTATCAGGAAGCCCCAAGCCCACCATCTGTGGGAACACAATTTCCTCTGCTCCGTTTTTTTTTCAGCGAAGGACAAGGGCTCTGGCTTTTCTGAGGCTGACAAATGTCCACATGCCGAGGGCCTGATTATAAATGGCCACAGGTATAAGGCTTTGGAGACAGAGGCCTGGCTGGAATGGGGACCAGGATCCTGACAGCCAAGTGCCCTGCTGGATTCTGAATTCTGATTTCAGACCAGGGCCACTCCGGGCGTGTTTCTTGCAGGAAGCCTGCTCTGAGTATGCATTTCTCTTTCCCAGGTCTGTGCAGCTGAACTTCCAGCTCATATATCCTGAAATGAACCCCAGATGGCCGAGTTCTGTTTCCGCACACACAAGGCTTCCAACTGAGGATGCTATCGTATTGGAATCTTAGTTCTAAGCTTTGGATGCAAAGCTCTGTGGTCTGTGGGTCCTGCATACCTGCTGAGCCCCTACTGTGTGCTTGTGCATGTGTGTGGGGCCATACACGGTGGACTTGGAGAGAAGAGGTGGCCACAGGGAGGCGATGTCCCTGAGGAAAGGCAGGGCTGAGGAAGGGGCTGCTGCTACCTGTGGTCTGGGTGGCAACATGCTGTCCCTTCCCTCGGACACAGTCGCTGAAGAGTGCATACTTCCTCCCTTGGCTAACAGCAAGGAGCCCGAGAGCCTTGCTCAAAGCAGGCAGTGCTCGCCCTTCCACACGGCAGCCCTGGGCTGTTCAGTCCACCTCCTTCATTTCCAAGCTGGTTTGTCCTTACAATCTGCCCCTTGAGCAGCTGGTGGAGGAACTTACTGTCGTCTCCGTATATGCCAAGCCCAGGTCACATGGAAAGTTTTGGATGATTAGAATCAGACTGGATGTTGCTTGTCTGTTCATTGCTTACAAGGTGGGGCACGTGAGGTCCACAGACATGACCACTTGGGGTGGGCCCCAAAGACGCCAGGAGCACGGCTCTGAGAGAAGCACTTAGCTCTCTGTTTTCTGTAGGGACCACCAGTAAAAAGCCCATGAATGAGTCATTGGTCTCAGACACTGGGCTGTTCCTTGGCACCTTTTCCCCAGCTGCCTGCAAACCTCAGGGCTTGCATCCTGCCCACAGGTGGTGGGTGGAGCTGAGGCCTTGGGGCAGATTGCAAGGAGTTTGTGCAGTTCCTTGGGGCAGCACACAGAGTGCCCCCTCGGTGTTGGTGCGGGTTCTATGTCAGAAATGAGTCTCACCTGCCTTCTGTGCCTCTCTCTGGACACTGCAAGTGTCTGCCTTGTGTTCTGTCAGTGCTTCCATAAGCTGTCTTCTTATAGCCAGAGAGCTCTCTGCACCCTCAAGATGCTCCAAGCGTGCTGGGACTGGGCCCCCCTGGATGGCGAGATCTGAGATCTTCCCCTTCTGCATTTCTTTCTCTCTCTTTTTTATCATTTCTTTCTTCTTTTTTTTTTTAAAGGAGAAAAAGTTTATTTTGGCTCATAATTGGTAGAGGTTTCAGTCTATAATCAGGTG
>NDGM011197435.1:0-11888 GCA_002564305.1 Octomys mimax
TCTTTCCTCTGTTTGATGAGGTTAGCTAGGGGCTTATCAATTTTATTTAATCTTTCAAAGAAGTAGCTTTTTGCTTTTTTAATTCTTTGAATTGTTTTCTTTGTCTCAATTCAATTAATCTCTGCTCTAGTCTTTATGATTTCTTCCCGTCTTTGGGCTCTTGGTTTGGTTTGCTCTTCCTTTTCTATTTGTTGAAGGGCAATGATTGCTTTTGTGAAGAATCTACTCTTTCAGTCATTATTCTTTGTTTCCTATAGACATTTTTTCTGTTAAAGTCTGCTCACCAACTATACAGTCCAATCCATCATACCCAGGTCAATCATGACATAGACAAGTGTTGACTCTGTATTTTTCTTTTCCTAAAACCTTTCACTGCATTGTGTGAGATGATAGAATTCATTGTTTCTTTTCCAATGGCTATTGCCCATTTAAACCATAATAACATCCCCCCCAGATTTTAACTTATATATAGAGCTATGAAACAAAATAGTGTACATTTTTACTTTTTAGTATGCTTTGCTGTTAAATAGAGATATTTGCCTAGGTTCCAACTAGATAGAAAGAGGCACTGTGCAGCTTCGGGAAACATCCTCCTCCTGGTTTGCCAGTGCATGGATGTAACTGCTGTATGTATAGCAGGCATCATAGATCTTGCTTTGACCTTTGGGATAGAAACTATATGTGACAGAAATAGAAGATTAAAACATTGAGTTCTGTTAGCCAAAGACCTTATATAGATTTTAAGTATGAGAAATTTATCTTCTCTAGCTTTCTTGTGTGGGTTTTTTCTCATAAAACTCAGAAATTATCATTTTAATGCTAGACTTAGATAATGTAAGTATCCCAACTAAAAATGCCCACAAGGTTTCAGTTGGATAAAAGTGGTTCAAGGCAATTATTCAGGAACCAATGTTTGATAAATGTACTTTTCCCAAATGAAAGGAAATACATCTTTGTACAGTTCTTGTGATATAATAAGAATATATAATATTTGGCCACTGTGGAAATGAATTTCACTTGATGATTAATTTATGAGGATCAGTTCCTCTTTCATAATTGTAAATAGGCTCTTTGATAGTTGATAGGTTTAATTCATCAGCTGATTCTTTGACGTTGATGTCAACTTTCCATGTCTAGCTGCACATACACGTAAAATAGAAAAAAGATTTGTTTCTATACTCAAATAAGTTTCTGAGCATATAAACAGGGGAAATATGTGTATCACCCAGGATATATGGCATTATCATTTTGTTCTAAATTTCATCTGTACTTTTTGGCAGGCAGTTACTCAGGGCACTTCTTTCGTCCATCTTGGTCATTTTCTATGTCCACACCCCTTTGCTCAATACTGTGCAGATACGTTTCAAGGATGCTGATAAAAAGAACACCATAATTAGATAAAACTGAACTTACCACATACATGGTTATCACATATTATTTCATTGCTTAATCACTTATTCACCTCTTAGTTTACTTCATTTGTTAAAATGGAATATTTCCAACATCACAGAGTTGCTGAAAGAACTGAATAATATCATTCAGTCATGCAAAAATATATATTATGGTATTTTGCAGAATATCATATGCTAAACAAATGTTGATGAGTTTCTTTCTTTTCAATTCTAATTCTTCTTTTCCTATATCCTCTATTATTTTAAAAGAACTACCCTAGTAAGATGTGAAAAGGAAGAAATAGATATAGAGGATTTAAGACAACTAAATTCAGGTGCCTAGCTTTAGCCTCCTCTTTCCAAAGAAGAATCAAAACTGTCAGCTGTACACACTTCATGTCAGGTGACCATGTGAGAAGTGGAAATTAGCAAAACAGAGACAAGAATCTTGTAAGACTCTGATGCCTGGGTAAACAGACAAGCAAGATGAAGCACCTCAGCAGCTGTGACCTGCGCTCACAGCAAGGAGATAGGGAGTGGTGAATTGGAGGGTCTCAGCAAACTAGCAGCACACACATAGGCACTTCTAGCTATTGAAAATTTTACAGTCACCACAGGCTTGCAGCTCAGTAAAACAAACAACATGGGATCTCCTCACTGGCCTCACTTTGGGAAATAATCCACATCATCTCACTGAGTCCTCAGGCTGATGTAGCCTCTGGGTCATCTTGAGAAATGAGCTACTGGTTGAGTTTGGACTTAGATTTTTTTTTTTTTTGGCAGAGGCAGAAATTCTTGCATGTTTACAAGTCTGAGACCCCATATTCTACTATACTAGCTTGAGAGTTCATGGTCACACAAAACTAAAATAATCCAGCAGAATGACAGTAGCCCAAGCTTTCTGTATAATCTGTACTCTAGGACACAGATGCTATGACATGGAACAGAATGAAGTACACTACCTTTGCCAGCCAGATAATCATGTTTTGCCCCCCTGAGGCCAAGGCATAGCCACCATATGCAGATTCACACTGGCACTAGGGTGTATAGCAAACAACCATGCAGTTTCCACCAGCCTTATTTTTTCTGGCTTACACTGAGGCACCTGTTCTTCACAGGGTTAGAAAGGAATGTTGCAGTTCCTGACACTCGGTACATCCTAAGGGGAGACCTTTCTGGGGGATTCATGTCACTACAAACAGGAATCCTGCTCAAAACACCTCCACCTCACACTCCTTCCATCTTCAAGGGGCACAGTCCAACTAATGGGTCAGAAGAAAAGCCATGTTTCAGCTACCACATTGTCCTTAGATGTGATGTATCCATCACCCCAAAGGAATGTAGAGGAAGGTTCTAGTTTCCACTGTCACCCCACCTATATGGTTCCTAACACTGCCTTGGCATGCCCATCTGGGCCCCTGCTGTCAGGAAGGAATGTTTATGGCCGAGTTTATGACTATGAAGCTACAGTTTCTGACACTACCCTTCCACATGTGGTATCTGGACCTGCATTGTGATCTAATTAGAAAACAGTTGCTTCAGCCCCTCACCACTGCTGGGGCTGCCAGTGCCAGAGGCCCTGCTCACAGCCGAGTAAGCATCAAAAGGATGTACGGAGACAGTTGTCAAGCTGGGCTAATATTCACATTGCAGTAGTAGTCAAACAGTGAAAACTCCATGCCTACCACTCTCTGGAGCACATCTGCCTGAGCCAATAGACTCTTGAAGCCATTGTTTTTGGCTTGCAATGACAGACTCAGTCACAGTATAGAGTGAGCCTATTTAGTCTCTAATTACTGCTAAAGAAACTACAGGGAGACTCCACTATGATGTTCACTTAGAAACAAACACAACATGGCACAATACACCAACAATTAAGGCACAGTATCAGGAGACAGCTGTTTACTACAAAGGCCACCTCTATAAAACTGTACTAGCTTGAGAGTTCCAAAGTGGTGTTTGGAAGTATATCCTTGTATACACCAAACAAACATCTCAATGGATGAGCACAAGATATATGGATATTAATAGAATATTTCATCTAACACCTATAGAATATATACTCTTCTAATTAGCACAAAGAACTCTCTGTAGACTAGATTATGTATTAGATCACAAATCAAGACTTAATTTTTTTAAAAAAGTGAAATGGTATACTGTATCTTTTCTGATCACAGTGGAATAAAATTAGAGGTGAACAACAAAAGAAATTTTTAAAATTATACAACTATTGGAATCAG
Source organism: Octomys mimax (assembly GCA_002564305.1). Lineage (NCBI taxonomy): Eukaryota > Metazoa > Chordata > Mammalia > Rodentia > Octodontidae > Octomys > Octomys mimax. The sequence continues at coordinate 3,632 of NDGM011197435.1, forward strand.
AACATACTTTTGAACAGTGAGATTAAGAAACAAAAGAAAACAGAGAAATCTTAAAATTTCCCAACAAATGAAAGGAGAAATACAATATAATAAAATGTGTACTCTATTGCACAGAAAATCGGCTAAAGGAAATTTTTAGCCATAAGTTCCAACAGCCAAGAAAATGATTTGAAACAACTTAATGATACCTTTTAAGGATTTAGAAAAGCTAGAACAATCCAAATCTGAAATTAGCACAGGAAAGGAACAATAACAATTAGAGGAATTATAACAACACAGAGTAAAGAAATAAAATGTGTCAATCAAGGCTTGGTTCTTTGAGAAGATAAACCCAATTGACAAATCTTTATCTAGACTAATCAATAAAAAGATCAAAATAACAAATACAGGTAAAGAGAATTCAATAAAAAAAAAATAAATCTTCCACCACAGTCAAGTTAGTTTCTTCCCAGATGCAAATATTCTTCAAGAAACACAAGTCAAAATATATCAATCAATATATCATCAATATCAATATATAAGAATGGTGGCCTCTGCAAACAGCATGCTATATCCAAGCAGTCATTGGAGGAACACTTCTAGCTTCTATTAAAGCTCTACTGAGTACTAACATCAACTTGCATTTAATGAAGGAGGTTATGGGAGGTTATTTGAGTCTCTAAAAGAATCCAAGAACTTTTATGAAATCTTAAGTATGGAGCCAAGGATTTAATCTTCATCTGTAAAATGAAGACATTTGATTAGATAACATCCAGCTGCAAAAAGTGTACAATTAGCTAATTGTGCATTACAGAGGTCTAGCCCTTTACATTTATCTCACATGAATCAATTTATATCAGCTCAAGCCTGAATGAACCACGCCATAAAGAAGAAAGTTTGTCTTGTATTTCATGTTAGACTACAGATGGTGCATACACAAGTGATTAAGATATTTTATCCTGAAAATAATTTTAAGACTTAAGAGTTAGCAACATCTTTCCTAGATAGACTAAGCTTGTAAGATCTGGGAAAGGGGAGAAAAAGAAAAAGAAAAAGAGAAAAGAGAAGGCTCAGTGCCTTCTGCCATTACTACTTCCCACCACACGCTGTGTTGCTCATGCAGCACAAATGTAGTATCTGTTTCTGTTCATGACAGTCCTCTCATCAGACAAGAACAAACCCTTTACCTTTGAACTGAATTTTTTCTGGCCCTGTTTCCATCCAGTGTGTTCTGTAAGTGGAAGGAGGGGTAGAGGTGGGGGAAACAGGTATGGAATTTCTCTCCCAATGTCCTAACACCATTTACAGCATTTCTTTAGAACATGCTGAACATAGCTTTGTTCCTAGTACCTTTCCTGAGTTCTAGAAACAATTTAAAAACTTCTCTGTACTAGAGGCATCTATCTGAAAGAAATAAGAGGACAAACATTAGGAAAATGTCTCTTCAGCAACTATTGCCTTTGTAGAACAATTTGGCAGTACTTCCATTAGTTCTGATTAGTACTGCTATTTTTACAGCACTCTAGGCAAATTTTAGCACCTGGTATCACTGTAGCTATGCTACACTGAACCGCCACAAGCCTTGTGTCTAACACTTGCAAACTCATGGAAACAAAATGGAAATATAACCCACGAACAAAAAATCTGCATAATCCTTTCCATTAGGGAAAAGCCTTCACAGTTTTATTTGAATGTAATAAGACCACCCCAGCGTGATCTATCTAATTGGGGCACAGAAGGTAATGCAAATCCTTTCTTTATCTCATGATAGCTGTTTCCTAATTAACCGACATGCTTTTCAATGACCTAGAAAGTATCCTTTCAGAAGGTAATTAAAGTAAAAGAGAAGTACAAATATTTCTTATATATTTTGTAGTACATTGAATGTAACCACTTGAAAATCATTCTTTTTATTTAAAAGCATTTGCTTGTGGTAAACTTTTAAAACAATAAAGTTATTTCTTGGGAATGAAAATCAATCTGTCTTTTATTTTGAAGCCAAAGGGGGATTCAGGTCAGAATTGTTCTACACACTTGGGTTGGTCTGTCAATATAAACATAGTCTGGCTAGGATTACATTATACGATGCAGTTAAGAGATGATTCAATGTACCTTTCATTCTTTTCTATTCAAAATTATTGAGGTTTATTAATTAAAATTTACATGTCATTAATGTGTACAGATGAAGATTTTACATATGAAATACTACAATCAAGCTAGCATATTCATCATTCACATAGCTTCTTTAAGAAACTTATGATCTATCCTCTTAATTTTTTAGTGTTTTTTATTTTTTTGTATTTTAGCGAAGGGTCTACAGGGTGTTCAGGGTCTCAGTACTATATTGGACTTCTAGTGATGTGCCTGTTTACAGCCTCCCAAGAGCTGGGATTACAGGTGTACGCCACCATGCCCAGTCTTGATTGCCATCTCAGCGTGCCCCGGGAGTAGGGTTGGCATGGCAGGACTGATGACCAAAATCCTGGACCCTGCACCTGCTTAGAGGTGCTTTAGTCTGCTGAGCTATTTGGCTGGCCCTTTTAATCTTATTAAATATAGTCATGCTGTTGTATATTAGATCTCCAGAACCTCTTTATCTTGTATAGCTTCAACTGTGCCCCTTCCTATAGCTCCTTCCTTCCAGTCCCTGGCAACCACCATTCTTTATGAGTTATGTATCTTTAAATTCCATATATAAAGAATGTATATTTCATTCTTTTATCCCAAAAACATCTTTTGAATATTATGTGTCAAAATTGTCTTTAGCATTGATGACATGTGGTCAAGACAGGACAAAACAGAAAAATTTCCGCTCACAGTCTTAAGGGAGATACAGATATCAGACAGTTTAAATTTTTGTTTTGTTTTCTAAAAAAATAAAATAAGTTTTCATAACTAAATAATATGAGAAGAAAAAAACAGAGGAATCTAATCTGAATGGCATTATGGTAATGAGGAGGTCACAAATTCTTGAGGAAAATAAAACATTTTAATTACTGCTTCAAGAATGTAGAGGATTTGAACATAAGGAATGTTGAGGTGAGGGCAGCTGCAGTTCCAGATAAACCAGCACCACCACCCAGAAGTGGTCTCACATTCACCAACAGAACCAACCGTCAGGTGAGAGAGTTCTCATATTAAGTGTCCAAATCTGAAAATTTGCCCAGTAACATCACTGAGTTGCATCATCCTGGTGTATGTGGTTTACAATGAAGCATTCCAGTAACTTCCTTGACTGGATAAAATTTGACATTTATATTAGCTAAAAATAAACTTCAGTTAGTAAGAATTGCCCAGCTAATTTTACAGAAACTAAAGTAGCAGTTTCTATTAAAGGTTATATTGTCAGACACACAAACTTTGCCAATAAGCTTATAGAACATTAAGAAATATAGGTAGTTAAATACCGACGGCTGATTTCAGATACAAGGGAAGACAAGCACACTGATGTGTTCACTTTTTCTTTTTTCAGGACAGATCACCTTCCCATTTAAAATTGTCTGAAAAATCCCCACAGTCCTCGAGATCACATAAAGATGCTATTCCCTATTCTGATAAAGACTTGCAGTTCTGCCCCACTCAAGTTTCACAGCATTCAAGCAGTGTTTACTAAAAAATGCAAATGTGTTCTAAAAAATAAAACAAGTTTTCATAACTAAATAATATGAGAAGAAAAAATAGTGGAACCTAATTTGAATGGCCTTATGGTAGTGAGGAGGGTCACAAATTCTTGAGGAAAATAAAACATTTTAGTTACTGTTTGTGCAATTAAATAGCGAATCTCTGCAAAAGACACAGAAATGTTTAGGCTAGATTGTATATGACAATTCCTCAATCATTTGAAGAATTTTGGAAACATTATCTTTATCAAATGCAATTTAAAGTTTTTTTTTTTTTTTTTTTTCTTAATAGGGAGGTGCCTCAGTGGAATAAGCACATCCCTGGCAAGCGCAAGGGACTGAGTTCAATACCTGGTTCTGCAAAAATAAATACATAAATAAATAAATAAAGTTTTTAAATAGTGTACAAATGTCACATTAAACAGTGTGAAGTTGTTAATATGCAACTGTTCTGTTCCAAAGTAAGTTAATGCTCATTAATAATGTCAAAAGAAGAGTTTTAAGAGGGCCAGCCAAATAGCTCAGTGGATTAAAGTGCCTTCAAGCAAGTGCAGGGCCAGGGGGCTTCATCCCCAGGCCTACCATTCTGGTCCCACCCCCCGGGGCACACTGAGAGGGTAATTGAGACTGGGCATTGTGGCCTGTGCCTATAATTCCAGCCCTTCCGAGGCTGTAAACAGGCAGATCACTAGGTGTCTGATTTAGTAGTAAGACCCTGAATAACCCCTAGACCCTTGCCTAAAATACAAAAAGAAGAAGAGTTTTATTTTATAGTATTTCTTATTATCTGTGACCCTTTTACATGGACCATCTATAGGAATCATTATTTTCTGGGACATATGGAAATGCTAACCTAATGAAGACTTCTACATTGAAAAAGTGGAGCAGATACATGATCATCTTACTCAGACTTTTACAAAATATTAGTAAACACAGTCTTGTAAGTTTTACTACTCAAAATGCCACACTCCATAAAGAATTTATACTAATAAAAACTAGTAACAAGCAGTAATTCAATATGTTCAGATTTCAGTTAGCTGAAGTGTTACAGACTCAAATGAGGCCATTCCATTGTACCAAGATGATTTCCACTGCACGCAGTTTTCAACCAAAACAAAACTCAGCCTTTGTTAGCAGCTATTATAAGAAACCAGTTTGTGTTCTACCTGTGCAGGTCTATACTGCAGGCCTAAAGAATACATCAGTACAGATAGCACAACCATGTTTATCACACGGGATGTGTCTCTTTCAATGCTGGTTGACAAGAATATACTCAATGCTTAGTATTTATTAGAGAATTATCTGGTATTTATTTATTTATTTACTTACTTACTTTCTTTCTTTCTTTCTTTCTTTCTTTCGGCTCACTCAGCCCACCCTGAGGGCGGGGCTGGCACACATGTGGTACTGGGTTTGAACCTCGGTCCCTTGTGCATGCCTAAGCTTGCCTAAGCAGGTGCTTTAGACCACTGAGCTATCTCGCTGGCCCCTGGTATTGATATTTCAATTGTGCTTTTTTTTTTTTTTTTCGGAACTGGGGATTGAACTCAGGCCCTTGCCAGGCAAGCATTTATTCTACTGAGCCATCTCCCCAGCCCCAAAAGTTCAGAAGAATTTTTTTTTTTTTTTTTTTTTGGAGTGGCTCAGGATACCTTCAGGGCAGGTCTGGCAAGGCTTAAGAATATGGGGCTCAAACCAGAGCATCCTGATCAATTGTGCTTTCTGATGGCTCTCAGAATTATTCAAGAGAGGAATCCTACTTCCACTTAGAATATAAGAGGTTTTTGGTAAATCATCATCCCCATGGAAACATCTAGAACAAAACTGGCTATGTGCAGAGTTGTGGGTATAAACAAGTCAAAGGAACTAAGTCCTGGAGAGAAAAGATCTCACTCAGATAAGCAGAAATATGCAGGTACTCCTCAGTATCTTCTCTTTCCCTGAAATTGCTGAATCTGACTATGAAGAGACAATTGACTTACCAAATCAATTGGATTCTTTGAGAAGAAAAGGAAAACATCAGAATTTTTTTTTTTAACAGCTGTGCAAAATAGGCATGACAGATTGGAATATGCAGGAACCTTAAACCTACTAAGCTAATTTTTAGCACATGCTGGTTTTCCCCTGCAGGACTTTTGGTGCCTATTGGGAAGCTGCTTGGGAACTGGGCTGGAAAGATAGAAGTTTCCTGCAGCTTTATAGTGCTTAGAGGTGAGAGTCCTACAGAATGTAATGGCATGCAAAATTTACAAGACAGCTGTCATTCTCTTGCAAGCAAAAGTAAGCTAAAATTCTGAAAACTTTAATGTGATTTTGACCCAGCTGAAATTCTGACTGGCATAAAGGGCTCAACTTTTCAGACAAGACAATATGTACATTTTTTAGAGGAGGGTAATAATAGAATAACCTATAGGTGTCACTGTATATACTCTCTGCCACACAGTAGAAACTAAATATGAAGCCAGAAAATATGTAAACTTGTCAAAATAATTAATAACTAAAGGAAACAGATCCACAACCGAACCAGATATTAAAATCAGTAGGTAAAGTCTTCAAACTATCATTGTAATTCTGTAAAAGTAAAGAGAGGAAGAGAGGAAAGGGGTAAAAACAATTTCAATAGATATTTAGAATCTTTTAAAAAAAAAGAACTAAATATACATCTTGAAACTAAAAATATGATATCCAAAATTAGAAACTCACAATGAGTATAATAATAGTCTGAACCAGCAGAAGAAAAGTCAGTAAAATAGAAGAAACCAGTATGTAGGATAGAACTGCCCAATGATATTTGGGAATACCACTTCTGAGTATTTATCCAAAACAATTTAACTTGCATTCATACCTACTGCAGCATTTTCACAATAGCCATGATATGGAAACAAATTACATACCACCATTTCATCAATTTACCCCCACATAAGGGGGTAAAAGGGATGCACACATGCGTGCACTTGCGCGCACACACACACACACACACACATTGTTTTTAGCCATAAAGAGAAGAAACCCTCTGAACACTGTCACATATGAAATGTTATACTGAGTTCTAGCAATATGTACAATTAATACATGTTGATAAAAATACAGAAAGATTAAAAAAGAGATGCTGCCCTATGAAACAACCTAGATAAACTTTGGGGACATTACCCTAAGTAAAATGAGAAAGTCACAGAAAGACAAATATTGATTGCTTCCATGTAAATGGGGTGCTTGTAATAGCCAAATGCATACAAGCAGAACACAGGATGGTGCTTCCTAGGACTTGGGATAGGAGGAAATAAAGAGTTGTTCAATGGGAATAAAGTTTAAGTTCACCAGATGAAAGGCGCTTCTACTTAACAATGCTGCATTATATGCTTATAAATTTTACCTCAATAAAAAAAGAAATGAAATCTTTAAAAAAACAATAAACATACACCCCTGACCTTAAAACATTGAGTGGTTACACCTGTACCCTGCAGGAAGAAATAATTAAAAAAACAGAACAGATTATAGTAGTTGTAATACAAGCTTAAGTGTAGAGTCAAAACAAAAAGATTTTAATAACAAAGTGGAGCATAGAATATACATGGGATGCTATCAAAGGTCCTAGTTTGTGTGGCATAGGAATCCCAATATCTGAAGAGAAAACACAAATTCCTTATATGGTATTTTAGAAAATACACTGTAAAATACAGAATTATAAGGAAGAGCAAGTTAATAGTGAATGGAATAAAGTGCAAATTAAAGTACACCGGCTTCAGTTAACATTCTTCACTATCATCCAGAAGAAAATCTGAAGTTGCAAAGCAGAAAGTCCCTTTACATGACCTAGAGAGGGTGGTGCTGTCCTGCTCAAGTGGGCCAATCCCAGGGCCTTCAGCTGGCTGACAGATGAGAGCCTTTTTCCTCAATCTCCACTCATAACCTCTGTATTTACTCCAAGAATGATGGAAATAGAAAACAGGAAGCAGGTGGACATCAACAATATTTGTCTCCTTTTGATATTTCTTTTTCTAGATAATCCACCTTGAAATTTGCATTTAGTTCTCATAGACCTGAACTAGATCACAAGTGGATTGGAAAGGTAAGTTTTAGGTTTTTTTATACTGGATGTACTGTGACTATAAACAATCAGACTTCTACTAAAAGGAAGAAGAGAAACAGCATTGTGTAGATGTCTAACAATTTCTATGCTGTTGGTGGAAAAAAATTATTAACCAAAATTTGAACTGAGCTTTAAAGATAGCAATGAAAGGGAACAGGTACACACCTATAGGAGACTGGACCAGATGTGTGAATGGAGCTGGAACCATAGGAAAGGCCAGGGCGAGATAACCCACCAGGGGCCTTAAGCACCATGCTAAGGGTCTTGGATTTTTTTCTCATGGGCCAAGTGAATTCTTGAAAAATGTTAAGTGAGGAATGAGTAGAATGAATGTGCTATTGAGGGAGATTAACTTGGCAGTCAGTAGAACAAATTAGGAAAGGAAGAGAATGGTGAGGAGAACAGTTCAGAATGTTAAAGTCTACTTTGTTTGAGTGTGAGAATAAATGATGAATTCAAATCGTGGCAGAGAAAAAGGAGTACAGCATGTGGGGATGGGGAATTATACAGAAAAGCAGACTGATACACTTTATTTTTTTTTATTTTTTTGCGGAACCGGGGATTGAAC
>NDGM011197441.1:0-11681 GCA_002564305.1 Octomys mimax
CCTGGCAAGTGCAAGGTACTGAGTTCAAAACAAAAAGCAATGTACAGTTAAATTTTATGGACAATGTTAGTTTGACTTGGAAAGTGACTTATTCTGGGTGTGTTTCTAGTGGCCTGAATGGATGACAGTCAAAGAAGATCCAGCCCTACACCATAGATTGCACACATATATTTTACACCTGGATATTATGAGAGTCTTTTCAAATGTTAGGTCTTATTAAGACAAAACTCTCATAATTCCTATTGTTTTTTGACTAGAAATTAAATGATCATAGTCTGCCCTGGTTTACAGATACCACACAGTATTCAGTGTTTTTTCAGACTAGATGTGGGTCATCCAATCTATCTCCTTAATCTTATTATGTTCTAAAATCTATTTGTCTACACTCTCTTATCCTAAAACAATTAATGTCTTGTTTACCTAATACTTCCTTTTAAATCTTAGCACCCCCATGGTTACTTTTCGAGAGCAATATCACTAAATTTTCTTACATGAAGTAAAAGTCTCATTGTATGGTCTTATGACCATATAATATTTTTCTGTGGCATTATTTTCTTTGTTTATTTGTAACATTTTCTGACTCGTTGCTTTATTTGCTGATTTGTTTCATAATTAAAAGTTTGGATCATTCACTGTCTTAATTTTCCTGCAAAATTTAACATTGCAGTAATATACTACAGCACATCATAGTACTATAATTAAAAGATGATTTTGAATGAATGGATGAAGTTATGGAATAAAAAGTGAGATACTTGAAACTACCTGAAAGAATAAAATTTGAGCAAAATTTTCTCATCATTATTTAAATAAATCTTCAGAATATTTTATGTTTTTATCCAGTTTTTACATATCCATGAAAGAGAATAATATCAGGATATAAATGTGCCAACTATTAAGCAACCAAGGTAATTCCAGTGATTTTAGACCTTCATTTGGATCAGGAAAGGATTACTGCATTTTGATTTCCTCTTCACAGAGTTAGTGTATCCAGCCATGAATTTAATTGAAGCTGGTAGTTGGTCAGACAATCTAAAAAGAAAATATTTTTCCCTTTGACTTCAGAAAAATCACCACCGAGGTGATTTTTAATGAAATTGTATAGAATTGGTAACTGCTATTGATTTTTCCTAACAAAACACTCGTATATAAACTGGTATAATTTAAAGCAATTTTTCTGTATTGTGTTGCTTATAAGACCTCTTATTCTAAATAGAAATTAGACAGGAAGAAGAAACTAATCTTTAAACAAAACGTCTTCAGAAATATAGTCAAGAAATGACAATATTTTGGCTGACATAGTTCATCTTGGTTCTGAGTATTGCTGCACTGTAATTTCCCTAACTACGGCCAAATTTTCTCCACCAAAACTGAAATTTAATTCACTTTAAAAAACCATGGCATGAACATATTTATTTATTCATTCATTCATTTTTTTCCATTGTTTAAATTCATTATTCTATCGCCCACTGTCAGGAAGCACACGGGAAGGTGGGTGAATTACTGGCAGCCCAATGTGCACCAGGGGTATACAGAATGCTGGAAACGTCAAAGTCAGACACAGAAACCCCTTGCACGGACATTTAGCCTCCACCCCACCACGTCTGGTCTCGGGGACACTGCTCTCCTCCTTACCTACTCCTCACCTGTTATTAAGTCCAGGGTTTAACAGAGCAAAATCTACCAAAGAAAAAGACACAGCCACTATAATGACAGCAGTACCAGCTGCTCAGGCAGAAGAGCTACTGGTGTTACTTTCAAGGGAAAATGAAAATCAAGTTCAATATCCAATTTCAAAACTTCTGTGTTCTCCTCTGCTAAGGGGACAGAATGCCAGACACGCTGGGGAAACCGCCTTGGACGCAACACGTCATTCCAGTACCGGTGACCGCAGCAAGGGGCTCACTCCATGGCTGCCAGCTGCTCCACGGGACAGCAGACTTTTGCGGCAGTTTCTTCAAATTCTTTCTGCTTGCTGTTGGTTTCCTTTGAAATTTTGTTCTTGGCTCTTTCTTTGTCCAGTTTCAACAATTCGCTGAGAGTTAATTCTTCAAACTGCTTCTTGACAGAAAGGAATGCACAGCCAGATGAATGAAGGTGGTCCTTGAGACAGAGCTGCCACACCTGGGGCAATGACGGGGCCGCATTCCGTCGCCGCCAGACTTCAAAGCCTCGAAAAATTTTAAAAAAGTATTTCCCTTTGAAAACTAAACATTTGGAAACATTTATAACTACTTCCTTAAAATATGGAATGAATGTAATTTTGGTATTGATAAGTATCAGAATACATACTTGGGATGTGTTTTAAGCCTTATCTTGAGTCAGAATCTGTCATTCACTATGTTACAAGTTGAAACAGAAGCCAAACATGTAAAATATTTTCAATTATTCTGTAAAAAAATATTTTGTCATGATCTAATAGATATTTCATTTAAAAAACTTTTTGTGAAATTAATAATTTTGCAAGGACACATTGTTTTGTGTAGTCAGACTTTATAAATAATATTGATATTGTGAATAATTAAGATGGTTTCATATCTTTTGCTATTCATAGTCTAAGCCTATGGGATATTCTTTCTTGTTCTCTTACATATTTTATTGCAATTAAAAACTCACAAATATACTACTCTAGCAAATTATCTACATTTTATTACATGTTTGTTTCAGAATAATGAGTAATCATAGCTACACTATGTTTTTATGTAACACAAATACATAGTAAACTCACACAGATAAAGTACTATGGAAAAGAAATCTCAAGTCTTTTGACAAAATGATTTTTCACACTGTGGGATTCAGAAATCATTACCATCTTTAGGGCTCAAATCTCACAGATCTGACACTGAATTATTAGCATGTACTGTGACTTAAGTATGGCTTAAGAGAATAGATGCTTTGCTGAGAAGTTACTAAACTCATATATTTTTATTTATCTGTTCTCCTGCATATTTGGCAATATATTCATGCTATCTGCTGAAGTTATTTAAAGATGCAGAGCATTATGGCTTATGTCTAGTTGTCCCACACATCGAAGGCTCCTGCAGTCTTGGTGCAGCTTCCGGAGTTTGTGATTGATTATTGTGGGGGCGGGTGCTGCACCAACCCTTGGGCAGGTAATTCACTTTAACAATGTAAGGAGGGGAGAGAAGCTAGCTAGCTGACTGAGCTGAAGCCACTTCTTTTGCTCTTTGCTGCTGCCATGAATGGTTGCTCTCTGCTGTGTGCTACTCTGCTTTTAAGTCATCTGAGTATAGACTGAAACCTACACTAACCTTTCTTTCCTTCATTTTGTGTGTCCAGTATTTGTCCTAGCAATTAGAGAAGAGTACCTAAGACAAAAGGTTTCATTTGGAAGAATCTCATAACATTAAAATCACTGAATTCCTTACAAATCAACATGAACCCCTCTTTATGTCTTCACATTATCATCATATTTGATTGCTACACTATACCAGTCTTCTAGTTACATGACATTTTAATTTGATGGTGTTTGTAGTTTTAGATTTTGAATACTTTTTTATGTTTATTTAAACCGTGATCTTTGTTTACTTGAGACTTGTGGAGAATTTATTAGATGTTCAATTAGTTCCACCCACATTTATCAATTATACCAATACACAAACCCCACAAGATTTCACTCTACTCAGCATGTACCCCTTTAAAATCATTCTTCTTTATCATAAATTATTTTAGCTCCTATTTTTATTTGTGGAACTTTGTGTTCTTTGTAGCATATACAAAAGCAAATAGAATGTATCAAAGGCCAGTAGAAAGTAGTAACATTATGGCTTTTACATTTCCCCCCAAAATGCTTGAAGAACAACTTCCTGTGTTTTATATAAGTAATTTGTCCATGATTAGTTATACTGATGTTCATTATGGCACTGTGAAAACTATTTACACAAGTCTTTAGCATATAAACTCCTACATGCCCCAGTTCTCTCATTGTATTGCACACAGCTTTCAGTCTCTGGGACACAAAATTATTCTTCGTTGGTGAGGAGAGTTAGCACTGTTAGAATGTATGGGCTCTGTCACCTAGCACATCTTGGTAAGTGCTGCTCATAATCTACAGACACAATCTGAATGACATCATTATGACTTTTGAAATCCTACAAAACCACATTCTTAAAGTCTGAAATCCAAGAAATCAAAATCTCAAAAGATGAAAATACTGAAGGATTAAATATTAAAATTTGAAGTCTCTAAAACTGCAATTGCAATGGGGAAAAAGGCTCTAAAGGGTAAAGAAATCCAAACTCTAAAGCAGACTGATCATGCCATATGGCAAGGGGGAAAAGCTGAATCTAAAAATGCATCATTTATTCAGCTTCCATGTCTTCTTTCATGCCCAGGAAGTACAAGGCCATGTGATGAATTAAAGCCACCTTCTCCTGAAGAACGCAGAAAACTCACAGACTGAATTTAAAATAACTTTGTTCATGACAAGATGATGGTTAAAAAGATATTTCACTGTTTGATCACCATTATCCCCATCAATACTCTGGTCAGGATAGCAGGGGATGCAGACTAAATAAATAGAAATGTGCCATAGAAAAAGAAAAACTATAATGGGAGTTAGTCATGTTGATATACTTTGAATAACACAAAAATTTTTTAGAAGTAGGACCAAAAGGAAACAAGTGTGAATATATTCTCCAAAGAGTTTTTCTCTTTAAGTACAAAAACAGCTCACCACCAAGATGTAAGGTAGGAAAATATATTTAATGCTTATTACAGCTGGTTATACTCATAGACTCCTTCCATGCTTTTGACTGTAGTGCAACCTTTTTATTTTTTTTCTTGAGGTGGTGGACAAAAATTGATAGGCAAAAACTCCAAGAACAACAGTAGGGACATTTATTTATACCTTTTCAATTTCAAGGCACAATGTTGCCTAGCGACTAATAGCCCACAATGTCTAGGTCAGACCAGCCAGGATGTTTTTCTCAAGACTGAGGTTGCTTGACAGCTTAAAGCCACGAGGCCTCATACTGCACCTTCCACATATAATTAATTTCCATCTTTAGCAGCTCCCAACCTGTCACCCTTTTCTGTTTGGTTGTGTGGATGATAGGTGTTCTGTTGCAGTTTGAGAAGCTGTGTTTGCAGAACTCTTCAGAAGACTTTTTTATTCTTGATGCCAGTCTAAGGATTTTGGTACCTATGTATATCAGTTCAACCCTATAAAGTTTAATAGTGCATACGTATAGTAGTGAGCTATCAGTACAGGTGGAAAGTGTCAGAAGTTGTTAGTTATTTGAACATTTCACAACTTAGTATATTATTACTGCATTACTTTCCACATCCCGTGGTTACACTTTTCTACTGGATGTGTAAGACCAAATTAAGGTGAGATCTGTATAAACAGAAAAATTAACTTTTTTTAGGGTCAGTGAGATCACTCCAGGAACTAAGCACCTGCTTAGGCAAGCACAGGGGCCAAGGGTTCGATCTGTGGCACCACACGCTCTGCTGGCCCCACCCCAGGGCATACTGAGCCGGTGACCAACTCTGGGCATGGTGGTGTGCACCTGTAATCCCAGTGTTGGGGAGGCTGAAAATAGGAGGATCTCTATGAGTTTGAGCTGCAAAGTGAGACACTGCACACACACAAAAGAAAAATTAACTTTTCGCTATCTAACAATGTCAGTTAAATTCCCTCGGGATCTACCTTGAAAGTATGTACAACACCTCTTAGATGTTTTATAAGTGTCAGCCATCTGGATGAGTCATGACCATTGCTTGACCAGTTTGCTTTCTGTGGAGTATTAAGAGAAATTTTCTCTCCAGGTGACTGTCCTTATGCACACTATACACTGTCAATTACTTTCCTCTATAGTCCCATGATCTCCTTGATCAGAAAATCAGGGACTTAACTGAGTTACAGGACATAACAGGAAAGGTTTTCTTATGTCCTGAGTCCTCATACTCCTTGGCAGGCTAGGGCCAAAATATTGAGTATTCTTTTAGCCTATCGCTCTCCTTAATTTTTTAACTTTATACTTTAGTTGTTAAACATCCACAAGAATAGCTTAATGATGTTACCCTGTAATGGAGGCAGTAAGATGAATGTTACTATGTTATCTAAATAACATACACTTAGACATAAACTGGAACCATTATTTCTTAACATCAATTAATATTCTAACATTTTAATCCCTATATATTGTTAAAGTTAGATATTTTTACACAGAAATATAGAAACAAAAATCTTACATAGCATGGTAGCATGAAAATCCTGTTGATGTTTAGTGACATACTTAAAATTTCATTTTACCATGACATAATCCTTTTGATCCATTATCTCTATCTAATGCATAAGAAGCTTTCACTTAATTTGTTGTCCTTTAATGTGATATAAAAGAGAATTCTTCCCACAATAAGCAATTTTGTTTTACACTTTGGAAAACCTGTGCATCTAGAATAATGAATATATTTAATTCACCATGAGATTAACAATAATGAATTACCAAACACATGTAAAAACCTTTGTTTCTTAATTTAGTTTTATATCAAGCATATCTTTTTATGAGAAAACTGCATTGTAATTTTTTCTGAAAATAATCATCTCTTAACCAATGACCAAATTATTAAGGGTATCTCATAAGAGATTATTGAAATTATTTGAAACCCTTATTAATGAACAAAGGTTGGTTACCCCACTATTCATCAATTAGATTCCTCTCCAATTTTTTTTTTTTTTTTGCGGAACCAGAGATTGAACTCAGTTCCTTGCACTTGTCAAGCAAATGCTTATTCTACTGATTCCATCTCTCCAGCCCTCTCTCCAAGAATTTCTCCCCACACTTAGAAATCTTTTTTTAATTATCTTAATCTTTTAATTACCTGGGAGTAAATCAATTTTGATATGACTTAATCCAGCTGGTAACTTAGGAAAAAGTATGATTTTAAGTCTATATCCCAAATTATATTATGAACAAATGATCAAAAAAGAAAAAAATTTGAGTGCAAATAAAAAAGGAGCAGGTATTCACTCATAAACTCATAAACAAATAAATAGTACACCCAAACATTTTAAAAAATAATAATGCACTGAAATATTCTTGACCAAACTGAATTATAGCAACTGTTACAATTTTTAGAAATTTATAACTATAAATAGACTAGTCTGACTTTTCTATTTGTCAGTTAGCAGAGATATCTTATCAGAAAAATTTGAAAACAGTAAAATCTTTTATCTATAGTTAATATGCATATTTTATAGTTTTGTATATTTGTCTTAATACTAGTAAAATTTAGCTCAGTTATTTTCATATATTTTATCACATATTTAGATCTTAGGTCCCCCTTTTGTCATTTCCTTCAGTGGGCTCCAAGGTGGATCCAGTCTTATTGCTGTTGACTTCTTCAGATCTGGATTCAAGATACAGCCTAACAGCACACTCTGGTACCTAAATAGATCACTCATCATTTTCTGGAAAAAAAAAAAAGCATACTTTGGGCTCCTGTTGCTAACACCAGCTATAGGTATCTGTTGGTCTCTTGGTAGTTCCCAGGAAAAAATGATAAGAGTATTCAAGAAAATAAAGAGAAGAGATAATACCTGAGCTCAGGTGGTCTACTAAGCTTGATAGTCAAAGGCTCCTTTAATGTAATCCTTAACTCCTTTTTTTCATATATCTAACTCTTTTAGTTTATACTGCTTGTTTGAAATGTTTTATCATTTAAATTATTGTAGATTCAATTTCTGGCCACCTGCGCTTGTCTGGAGGACTAACAATGCCACCTTCTGAGTTCTGTCCTGACCCCCTCACTATCATTGGAGCTCAGCTGAGCCCTAGCCACATGTCATCATCAAGAAGATTGCTGCGGGGACCTAAAACAAAGTGACCAGTAGACTGCCACAGTGACTGGTGGGAGAGTTGGAAAGCCCTCTCATGGGACTACCTAGCACAGAGAGAGCCTTATAGAATATTGGCCTGCCCTCATTGTCATCGGATCTTTCTTGAGCTGCCTGCTTCCCACCAAGGTGGAAGACATGCTGTATCCCATACAGTGAGAGCTTTGGAAAACCTACCTTGCCCTTCTGAACTCCTGAGAGATTTACTGACCCACACCTTCCCACCCTACCATTGCTGCAGAATCAGGGAGAACATTGCAAGCTTCAAAAATGACAAAAGGAACAAAAGGCAGTGTCAGACCTCCAGACCACCCAAAACAAGTTCAGGAGTTAAAGGCATAGAAGAACTCAGAAGTCACACAACTGAAATTTTTGAGATGATAGCAACTGAAGTAAAGAAAGAACTTCATCAGGCTATGGAGGAAATCAGAACAGAAATAATGTCTCAGGTAAGAAAGGAAATGGCAACAAGCATAAAAGAATTACTCAATATATCTAAGGAAGACATAGATTTAAAAAAATAGAAGGGAATAGGAAAATGATGGAAACACTGAATGAGCAATACAGAAAAGAATTAGAAGGCATGAAACAGATTCAAATAATATCTGGGACATTAAGAATTTCACTGAGGGGCCTTCCCTGCTTCATGGGTCCCAAGTGCCAGTCTTCACTCACTCCTCCTACAAAGAAGGCTTGACTGTCTCAGAACCACAAACCTGAGGCAGTGATGGTCTCACTGGGCCTGCCCAAGGGAAGTGAGTGTCAGTGCTACACAATTGGAGCTTTACAGATTTGCCAGGATTGACTTTGTGATTCCTCCCATTTATGACCTAAATTCCCTCTGGTGGTTTGAAGGCTAAGAAAAAGAGCAACAAGAAGCAGTTGAACACATCAGTGAAGTACAAAATGAAATCCACTGTTCAGTGGCTCAAAGCACCTGAGAGGAGGCACAAGGTCTGGGGGTTCAATCCCCAGGGGTGCTCTGAGAAGGCAATAGAGACTGGGTGTGGTGGCACATGCCTGTAATCCCAGAACTTGTGAGGCTATCCAGGAGACTCACTACTAGTCTGATCTAACAGTGAGACTCTGAACACCCTGTAGATTCTTCCCTAAAATACAGAAAATAAACAAATGAATGAATAAATAAATAAAAATATTAAAAATGAAAATGAAACAGAACAGAAATATATGAAAATAGAACAGAAATATAACAAACTCTGCCAACCATTTTTTCAGAAGAGGTCAGAATTGAATGCCAAAATCACAAATTTTTGGGTAACACTGTTTGTTAACCATCCACAAGTGTTTGTGCTGCTTGGCGATGAAGACAAGGAATCTTTGCATTATTTGACAGGATTTGAATTTACAGAATTTTAAAATATCAAATCAGGTTACAGAATTGATTTTTATTTTGATGAAAATCCTTACTTCAAAAATAAAGTTCTCTCCAAAGAATTTCATCTGAGAGTGGTGATGCATCCTCAAAGTCCTCTGAAATCAATAGGAAAACTAGAAAGGATTTGACAAACATTGAAGTCAAACGCAGAATAAAGTCAGTAAGAAGAGGTAACACGAAGAGCCCGAGAGCTTCTTTTCCTGGTTCACTGGTCACTCTGACGTGGATGCAGATGAGCTAGGAGAGGTCACCAAGGAGGACATCTGGCCCTACCCCTCTGCAGTACTACCTGGTTCCTCACATTAATGATGAGGAGGCCGAGGAGGAAGAGGATGACAACAATGAGGAGGCAGAGGAGGGGTTGGAGGATGTCTATGGGGAGGGTGATGAGGATGAAGTTGAAGAAGATGAGGATGGTGAGGAGGATGAGGACAATGAGGAAGGTGAGGAGGGCAAGGAGTACAAGGGTGAAAATGGCTAACTGAATACTGATGGATTTCAACCTTCTTGTTTTTCCTTTTTCCTTTTTCCTTTTTTTTTTTTAATTTTCTCCAGTCCCTGGGAGAATGTTGCAGTCTTTTCCCCCCCTTGTGCTTAGTCAACCGCTTCTTGAGGTCTCTCTTCTCAAACACCATCATTCTTGACTTACTTTGTGGGAAGAAACCTTGCAGAATAGAGTGGGACAAAGATCTCCACAGTGTCAGAGCTCTTAGTCAAGAGAGAGGAATAAAAGGAATAATGTTTGGAAAGGAAGAAGTGAAATTCTCATTATTGGCAGATGACATGATACTGTACATAGAAGACACCCAAAACTCCAACAGACGAATGTTTAGTAACCAAATTCAGTAGCATACCTGGATACAAAGTCAACACTTAAAAATCAATAACATTGGGGCCAGTGAGAAAGCGCAGCAGCCTAAGCACCTGCCTGGCAAGCATAAGGACCTGGGTTCAGTCCCTGGTACCACATACTCTGCTTGCCCCATGCTGAGCCAGATGCTGAGAGTGGGAATTGTGGTGAATGTTTGTAATCCCAGCCTTGGGGAGGCTGAGACAGGAAGATCACAACAAGTCTGAGCTGCATAGCAAGACAATGTACCAAATAATTAATTAATTAATTAATTAAAAATAAATTAAATAAATTAATAGCATTTATGTATATAGATCAAAGAGAATTTAAGAAATAGATCCTTGCTCTTGGACAGAAAGAACCAGCATTGTGAAAGTCACCACACTCCCAACACTGTTACACAGATTCAATGCAATCCCAATTAAAATAACATTAGTATTTCTCACAGGTCTAGAAAAAAGCATTCCTAAAATGCCTCCGGAATCAGAGAGAACTAGAAGATCAAAAGCAATTCTAGATAACAATGGAGAGCCAGGAGGCATCAAAATCTATGACTTGAAACTATGTTACAAACATACTGTGATAAAAATCAGACTGGCACTGGAAAATACAACAGACATGAAGATCAATGGAGTATATTAGAAGATGTAGACATAACTACAAAAATAGTCAGCCAGCTTATGTTTGGCAAAGGGGTCAAACATATTCACTGGAAGAAAGATAGCCTCTTTAGTAAATGGTGCTGGAAAAACAGGCTTTGCACATGCCAGAGGCAAAAACAACACCCATGTCTATCACCATGCACAAAACTAAAGTCAAAATAACACAAAGATTTGAATATTAGAACTGAAATCCTAAGTATTCTGGAGGAAAAAGTAGACAGAAGTCTTTAAGACATAGTAGTAAATACAATGTTCATGGACAAAAAGCAAACTGCATGGGAAATGCTTCAAAGTATTAACAACTGGGACCTCACCTTTTTGAAAAGTTTCTGGACATGAAAAGAAATCACCAACAGAGAAAACAAAGAAAACCATGAATTGGGAAAAAATTATAGTGGACTTCCCCTCAGGCAAAGGAATCCTATATAGAACATATAAATAATTTAAAAAATATCAGGCCTCCAAATTTCAAAAACTCAGTGGTCTCTAAGATGAGCATACATTTCACAAATGAAGAAATACCCATGGCAAATAAATGTATGAACAAATGATCATCATCATTGATCATTCAAGAGATTCACATTAAAACAATGCTGAGATACCATTTTGTGCCAGAAAAAAAAAAATGGATATCATCAAAAATTCTAGCCAATAACAATTGCTGGAAAGCTGAGGACAAAGAAACACTTTTCCACTGTTGATGGGAGTGCAGCCCACTACAATCATTGTGGAAATTAGTATAGATATTCCTGAAAGAGCTAAAAGGAGAGGAAAATATATACTAATGTATACATATGCAGAATAATTTTGATAATTATATTGCCAATATATTCTTTTCTTTTGAAAGGAGCTGCTAATGTTAAATTGTTTTCTTTCTTTCTTTCTTTCTTTTTTTTTTTGGCAGAACTGGGG
>NDGM011197443.1:0-14412 GCA_002564305.1 Octomys mimax
GATGTTCTGCTCCTGGGTCAGCTGGGTGGGTCTTGCCTCTAGCCTCTCTGCAGGGAGTTCTGCCACAGGGTTCCACTCTGGGCCTGTCTGGTGGAGGAAGTTACACACACACCTGGCCTGGGTGCTGGCTAGAATGAGGATCTGGCAGGCCCCGGGTAGTCCCATTTACAAGCCGGGCCTGGGCGCTGGCTGGAATCAGTACTTTCTATTAGAGAAGCAGCAGTGTTGCTTAAAAAGTATGAAAAGTCAGAGTCAGGGATGTTTGTGTCAACTTCTTCCTTCCAGACTTCGTCTTAATGGGTTTTGCCATTGAATATTGGACAGCAAATTGTTCCAACACTCAGTTACTTAGAACAACAACCATTCTATCTCTCTCATGCACCTAAGGGTTTGACTGATTTCATTCAGCCTTGGTTCTAGGCTACTTTTGGTCCAGATCCACTCCATTGACCTCTCATTTTTTTTGG
Source organism: Octomys mimax (assembly GCA_002564305.1). Taxonomy (NCBI): domain Eukaryota; kingdom Metazoa; phylum Chordata; class Mammalia; order Rodentia; family Octodontidae; genus Octomys; species Octomys mimax. The sequence continues at coordinate 468 of NDGM011197443.1, forward strand.
AGTAATAATCTACCAGAAGCTTGCTGTTAAGCAGCATTAATCTACCAACCCGGCAAGCACATAGAATGCCTTTGCTTGGTTCATATCTACTAATAATCCATCAGCTAACCTAATCTTGTGGTCAAATCCTACATAAGTAAGCAAAGCAGGAAGATATGCCCTCCTTTTTACTGGGAGCAACTGTGAAATAAATCACAGGGCAAAGGGCATGGACACAGAGAGGGCAAGGAAGTGCAGTGGCGATGCAATCTACCATGTATGAGACAAATGGTAGTGATAAGTGATAAAAGAATTCTCATAGAAAGTGTTCATTTATCATGGCTGCATAAATAAATGGAAATAAAACAAAATATCAGTCTTGATCTTGGATATACATCCACTTCAACCTACTTGTCAGGGAGCTTAGATCAGTGAGGTCAACTTTGCTATGACTAGAACTTACCCCAGGGGAGATTTTTGGCCACCACACTTTCTCTGTGGTGACTTCTGGTCTTTTAGCTTCTACTTAGGTCAACAAGGTGATAGAGCATTAGTAACAGTCCCATCATTTTATGTCTGCTGCTCAGCAAGGGCATCTGTTTATTGCTTCACGTGATGTTAGTAGTAACGATGGCAATCTGAGAACCCTCTGGTGACTTTGTCACAAAGAAACCAATGCAGGAGAGGCCTCACATTCAGTGTCCATCAGACAGAGGTGGCTCACATGCTGCCTCAGTTGGGTTTCTCACCTGTCTGGGGAGAGTCCAGGGGATACAAGGCTTTAAGCCCTGAATGTTAAAGAGAAAGCTGTGCGATCCCTGTGGACTGGCTCTTCTCTCAGCAGACTCATTTCCTAAGCCTGGGATATAGTCATTCTCCCATGCTTGACAGGTAGTGTTGGACTCATCAGAATCTAGAATCAAGTTTAGCTCACTTTTGAATGGGTTGCTGTGCTCAGTAGGTCCCATAGCTGATGATGAAGTGTATGAGGGAGACCACGGAGGGGTTACCCACATCTCTGGGGGTTTCTCCTTTTAGGAAGGACATGGATTTGTGTTCACATCTGGTGGCGCAGAGGAAGTGTGCCTAAGCTCAGATCATCCCTCTAAGTCATGCAGGTGCCCAATGTGCTGTTCTTTGCATGCCCCTTGCTTTATGTTACTGGTCCCAACCCACACCCTGCTGTTTAATTCTTGTACAAGCCGTGGCTTTTTGTTCTTTGGATGAGTCTTAGAGCTGATTTTCTGGAGATTTAAAGATAAGTTTTTGGCTTTGATGCAAGACATTTCTGGGGTGCAGAGTGCCTGGGTGCTCCCTAGAATGGCTCAGTCTTCTCGCTTAATGCAAAGCTGGGCCTGGGCGTCTTCCACAGTCTTTTTCGGCCACAGACTGTCACCTTGCTGCCCACAGGTTACACTGTGAGGTTACTCTCTTTAAAAGTGAATGTAATTTACATTCTTTTTCTTCTGATTTCTCTCATGACCACAATTTGTGAACATTTATGTTCGCAGTTCCTCCTCACCGAGTTCTCACTAAGAACAGGACATGGGTTCATCAGTGGTTTGTTTATAACCCCGCTACCATAGCCACCCTCAAGTCTTTGTGTTCATTGTAAATGTTAAGATCATGGAAATCTCACAAAGGGAAAATAAAATTTATTTTTTTTTGGCTGTCTCAGGCTACCTTAAGGGTGGGTCTGGGGATCGAACTGAGGTATCCTGTACCTGACTGTGTTTGCATAAGCAGGTGCTTAAACAACTGAGCTAACCGGCAGGCCCCCAAAATTAAAAAAAAAAAAAAACAACCAATATTTGGATGATGGCATTAATTTGACAATGCTATTAGCATTAATCTATCATCACCTCTTAAATTGAGCGACAAAGTTGATTTACCTGGGAAGACAAGGGGAGGAAAAAAGAGAGAACCATGTTATGATGGGTCCAGGTACTCCTGTACATCATTGTCACATCAGCTTACTGGCTCTAATGAAACAAACATGCAGTAGCATTCAGTGCAGATTTGTGCCAGAGGAAGCAGCAGCCCCTAGGACATAAGATAAAGCAGACTTTATTTTCTTAGGAGCCAGATGATCAGAAAGCTAAATCCGTATGTTCTGTTTCCATGGAAGGACAGAGTATGAAAGAATTTGATATTATTTATTTTTAAAGACTTTCACGGTATTTTATAGGATTAATATGGCATAAGATACCTCAGCTCATTCTAAGAAGTTCTGATTTTCTCTGTAAGGATGAATTTAAAATGGTTCAATGTAGTAATTTTTTTTAATGGTGAAATCTTATAGTGAATTTTAAGCATCTTCTTTCCTTAGTAATTTGTGTTGCGTGTTGATAGATACATGGTTAACCAGAAAAGCACATGAACTGTAGCACCCCATTTCTCAATTGTCTTAGATACACAGGCTGATAAAAAGTACTGCACGGTGAGGGCTTTATTATATAGTCAGTGGCACATTGCCACTAATCCCTCTTTAAATACTCAAAATTTCCTCTTCACTTACAACATTTATTCTATGATTCTTTTTCTTTTCTTTTTTTCTTGTGATACCATGTATTGAACTCAGGACCTTGTGCTTGCCAGATAGGCGCTTGTGCTGCTGAGCTATCTTCCCAGCCCTATGATTCTTTTTTTTCCATTAATTTTTAAAAAAATAATTTTATTGAGAAACAAATAGTGATGAGACAGTTTCAAAACCAATTACTAGCACAGTTTCAATCATGAATACATTGCATATTGTTGTCTTAGTGGTTATTCATTGTAATAGATACAGACATGATATCCTGTCCACAAACACTATTAGAACAAATCTCTCTATTCATTGAATTAAGAGAATGCAGCTATATATCTACCCTATTTTGAATATACAGATACCAAATCAGCCTTATGATTCTTGACAATATGCCTTTTACTGTAATTTAATTTTTTAAATTTCACCATAGTTTTTGATCATCCTTGTAAAAACTGTGTACCTATATATTGTCAGTTCTAGAGTAAATGTGGCAGAGCCTGTCAAGGGCTGTACTCCCTTTGTCAAGTGTTTGATTTCTTTGAATCTTACTCTTCTTCATCTTTCTAGTGCTCTGCTCTTTGTTCACATGACAGTTGTGAGATCTAAATGACATAAAATACATGAAAGCTTATTAGCCTCTTTATGGTGCTAAACGTGCCAAGGGGATGCTATGTTCAGTTACTTTGCCGTGCTATCTTCAGTAGCAGACTGAGCCTTGGCTGTGCTCTTGGGCGTCAGGAAGCAGGGGTGCCCACCCTGGTGGAACTGTCAACTGGCCAAGAGTGCGTGGGGCCCTGTGTTCCTTCTGAGTCCCGGGGCTCCTGGGCATTAGAAAGAGAACAGGGCCAGGTGATCTCTAGGGCCTTTCCAGCACTAACAATCCACGCAGAGATATACAATCTTTGGTCTTTATTTCAGGAAATTAAAAAAAAAGTATCTATTTGTTTCCTACTGCAAAATCTGATGGTGGGGTCAAGGCACCCATGCTGGGGCTCAAGTGAGACTGGCATGTTGGGAGGCTGATCTCTAGCCCTAGAAGCTGCTGCCACCTGCTGGTTGACTTCCATAAGAACTGCTAAAAACTGAGCAAATTCTCCCGTGTAGAAATTGCTGGGTTACACTGAGTCACTGAAAGGCAGCTGCCATAGGGGGTGCGTTCGCTCCAGCGACAGATATGTGTGGGCTGTGGGCTTGAGTTCATTGGTCTTGGTATCTGTTTCTGCCTTGACAGTAGATGCCTGTTGGCGCAGATGCTAACGGTTGTTTTCTTCTGGGATGTGTTCATTCTTCCAGCTCTCCGAGTCCTCTTCCTCATGTTCTTCCATCCACTCCATGGACACAAATTCCTCAGGGATGTCGACCTTACTCAACCCCCTCTCTTCCCCGCCACCCTGCAGCAACGACCCTAAAATCCATAAGCGCTCCGTCTCTGTGACGTCCATTACCTCCACAGTACTGCCCCCCGTTTACAACCAACAGAACGAAGACACCTGCATCATCCGCATCAGCATAGAGGACAACAATGGCAACATGTACAAGAGCATCATGGTAAGGAGCTACCAATGCCACGGGGAGTTCTGGGTAGGCTGGGTCTCCGTGTGTGTCGGCCACTCTGACTGATACGATCGTAGTCGTCTGTATATGTAGGCAAAAACAGTATTACTTCGTGCTATTATCTGTTAGTTTCTCCTTTATAATACATAATCTTTTTGTCTGTGTCTTGTACTCTGAGAAAGTAATAATATATCATAACTATAATGCATTAGCTATTGTTGATCTCGTATGGTTAGGAAATTAAGACAAATTTCATAAAGCAAAAATGATGAGAAAAGTACGTACAGATACCAGAATCACCACTGGTATAGATTAATGATATATTTATATAAAAATATATCTGCCAACAGTGCATATAGGATATAATTTTTATATCTTAAAAAGTGCTAAAAAAAAAAAGTGCTAACTCATTCATCCAGATCAATGTCACCCTTTTTGAATTGTTTGATTTGAGTGGATGTATAAATGTGTCCCATGGAAGCTGCTGCTGCCCCACACCTTAGAAATATTCCTGTGTGGATTTCTAATTGAATTAATATGCATTCTTAGGAGTGTAGTTCCTTGTGGGAGATTTTTGTCCTTTATTCATTTGAATCAAACCTGGCTACTAAAGCAGATGATTAAGCTGGAAATGTGGTTTGGGTCCATAATGTACTAGGTTTATAAATAAATGAGCTATTTTTGAGCTCATGAAGTACACAACAGAGTCTCTTATACTGATAACCTTAGGTGTGTAAGGGTGCATATTTTTACTGTGAAACAAGACTTCTTAATTTATAGGACTCATATGTTGAAAACAAGACTTTCCTTGGTGAGAACATCCTCCAACTAATGCCACATCTCTCCTTGTCTTCATCATGTGCCTCTCGGAGGGCACAGGGAAGGCAAGCTGATCTCTGACTGTGACATGGTAGTAGGGGGCACTGTCTTAGCATTCCAGAGAAAGGCCTTACTAAGACATTCGGTCAACAAAATAATTACTGAACATTTGTTGTGTTTTCATCATTTTCCAGGCTTTTGAGATGGGAGATGAATGAGGCATTTCTGTCTTTGAAGAACTTATGATTTAAAATGCAGCTCAAAAAGCATTATTCACAGTGTACTAAACACTCTAATAGTGGCCAGACCATCCTTGAAATGGTCTGATGGCCCATACAAAGGAGTTTGTGCTAATCCTATAGGCAGTAGGGTCTTGTTGAAGGTTTAAGTCACAATCAGATTTGTTCATTAGAAATGCAGGTGACACTGAGAAGTGCTGATGGAGGGCAGGGGCTGGATTTAGGTAGCAAGCCAGTTGGGAAGCTGCTGTCGTCTTCCATGTACAGGAGGAAAAGTGCTTCTTCAGGGTTGGGTTGCTGGAGACCATACAGGACGCTTCTTTGAGGTATTGTAAAATCTAGTTAGTTATCAAGCTTCCGGTCATTGTTATCAGGCATGGAGAAAAGGGAGGATGAGGGGCTGTCCCAGCAGTGTGGTGTTTGATGGTTCTGTCCAGTGAGATGCAAATTACCAGAAGAGATTTGAGGTGATTTGATTCAGAGATGCTGCTAGAACCTCTAGACAGTGCTGTCTGGTAGATGGTTAGAAACTTGGTTGGTGCAGAGCTGTGTGGAGTCACACACTGGGCACCGTCCAGCCCCCATGGCCACGGTCATGTGGAAAGGATGTAGGATGAGGCTCAGCTCAACTGCCCAGGGGTGGGGGGTGTCTGACGGAGCACCAGATAGGAAGAGAGTGATGGGGAGGTCAAGGTCATCAGGGCTAGTATTGCATCCTTAGCACAGCCTGTTCACATTGGCTGCCCACCCATAGGCCAACCGGAGATCTGAGTTCTACCTGTATAATTCCATGTTCTCTCTGGATGAGGGCACAGATTTGCACACCAAACATGCTGTCAGGCTGTGTTCTCTGCCTGGGGAGACCTAGGAGAGGCTGAGATCTTCCACAGACCCCTCTGCCCAGAAAGTCTCTGATTCCTGGCTGTGTTGCATGAGTATTGGGAGCGTAGTTAACAGCTGATTCCCACATTGTGCCTTCTGGAGCATAGGAGCCACCTTCAGGAAAAGCAAGCCTCCTGTCTCCTCTTCTGTGGCCCTTGATGCTGCACAAGGTGGTGCCACTCACCTCCTGAAAGTCCTCCCTCGGCCTCCCAGCCCTGTCCTGGAGAGACAGCACACAGCTTAAGGATCTCACTCAGGTTAGGCTCCTGAAGAGAGACTTAGCTCCACTTTCTTGAAAGTTGCTCCACCTGACCAGGGATGGAAATAATTTCATCCAGGTGTGACCTAGAGTGGGCTGTCCCAAACTTGGTCACAGAAAAAGTGAGAAAGTAATGAATATGCAAAGAGCTTTAGGCCACATGACTTCTACCTATTTATATTTACCATATTAGGTACTAAACCTGAAATATGTAAAAAGTTTTATTATAATTAAAATATATAAAATAATAATATAACAACACATTGTATATTAATGTAAATTACATTTTTAGTGCAAAATATCAATTTTTAAAAAAACTATTAAGATAAGTAGCATTGTTTGTTGCAAATCTTCTGGGCTATTTACTGAGATACTTTATTTTGGTTACAGTCTCTGATGAAAGCTCGGCTTCTCCCAGGTGCAGAATTAGACAAAGAAAGAGCATTTAAATACATTTTCAGATAATTACAGGTGTCGTGGATCAAGATTAATAAAACTAGTAATTTTTACTTCTTTCTCAAGACATTCTTAAGTGAAACTGGATTTTTAAATTTTTATTTCTTTACTGTGAGTACGAGTTATTGGTGGATACAGTAGGATTAGCACTGTCCTGCAGTAGTTTGTGTAAGGTGACAGCAAATTCATGCTCCGTGGCTTTTGCAGTAGCAGTGCAGGTGTCAAGGTGAGCAGAGAGACAAGCAACATCTCAGGACTCTTATGGAAACAATTTGGATGTTCTCCAAGATCTCAGGAATTACAGAGACCCTGCATTTCCCACTGAGAACTGCCAGCCTAGAGACCTTGCTTTGTAGGAAATGGTCACGTCTCCTGGTTTATATTCTTCCATAGAAAGTAGGAAAAAGCACTTCATCTTCTCATCCTCTCAGTGCCTGTGGGTCAGGGTCTATACCACCATCCCACCTATCACTCTTTCTAAGTGATATTTCTCACTATTACGTCACTCATAGAGACAGTGTCCTGAGGTCCCTAAAGAACACAGTATTTGTGGTCACAGGAGGGCGCATGCTGTTGCGACCTAACCACCTTGCATATCGTTCATTACTGTGCCAATTGGTACAGCAGCCACTGCCACACGTTGCAAATGGGAATGCAGAAGGGGAGCGAGAAGAGCTGTGAGTGAAAATATATGGCAGATTTTGTTTGCTTGGTTTTTGTTTTCGTCTTTTTGAGATAGGGTTTTATAGGCAGCTCAGGCTGGCCTTGAACTCACTTTGCAGCCCAGGTTGGCCTCAGGCTCACAGTGATCCTCCTGCCTCGGCCTCCCAAGTGCTGGGATTATAGGCATAAGCTATGATGCTCAGCTATACCAGATTTGAAAGACAATGCAAAGCAAGCAAAATCTCAGTAACAATTTTATATTGATTATACAAAGCAGTGGATGTATTACACTTAATAATATATATTATTAAAATTGATGTTGTTTTTAAGAATTTTTTAATGTGGCTGTTAGACAAAATTAGGCATGTGGCTCATATTATGTATCTGTTGAGCAGGACTAGTTCAATACCCCAGGCTGGGGATGCATGACTGACTTGCTCGGACTAACTGTACCCACTCCTGCTCCACATGGCTTTTATGGTCCAAAGTCATAAACACCCCAGGAAAGCCCTTGGGTACCATCCGCACTTTATAGCCTGGCTTGCCCCTTCAGTATTCTGACAACCCTGAGGAGGGTCCTACCGTCTTTGGCTTTATGCTGCTAGTCTCAATTAAACCAGTTTGGGGAGAAGGTCTTTTAGAGTATCAAAAACATATTTTTCATCTTTAGAATTTTGTGCATACCCATTTTTTTCCCTTGTAAATCAATGTGCCAGATGTTCTGGTAATAGAAAAATGAAAAAGGTCTTTATTGCCTACAAGGACCCTATTGTAACCCATGCTGTTTATTGAATCACAAACACCAGCTGCTGTCAAGATCAGAGGGAGCCATCTGAATCGCTACCGTGCTTGATTCACAGTGACGTTTCTGGGTGGGAATTAGCCTCTGTGTGTGTGTGTGTGTGTGTGTGTGTGTGTGTGTGTGTGTTTCTCTGCTCGGTCCACTTATCTCCTGATGAAAATAACTTGATTTTTAAGAATGATCTGAGTTCTCCTTTGCATCTTTTGCTTTTGAAGAAATCCCTCATGTGTGGACACAGGCCAGCCCTCAGCCCTTTCCAACTTCTCGTTGGTGGGTGAAGATGAGGACAAAGTCAGACTTGGGAACAAGGGGAAGCTGAATTTTATTGAAGTGTAAATTACATGCAATTATATGCACAGATTTTGCATATTCAGTTACATGAATTTTAATAGCAGTATATATCTGTGTAACTGCCACCCCAAATCCAGATAAAGCACATTTCTCTTCCCCCCAATTCATAATCCCCCTTGACCTTGAGATTAGTTTTCCAATGCTCCAGATTATTTTTTTCTGTTTTTGAAAGAACAGGAGCCAACAGTATGTAATCTTCTGTCTGGTTTCTCTTGCTTGACAGGAAGTTTCTGAGATGTGTCTACATTGTCACCCATGCCGATCTTGGTTTACTGGTGCTCGGAAGAATTCTCTAGTGAATACGATATTTCTTTCTAGGTGCTCCTGTTGATGAGATTCAGCTTCACCCTGGTTGTTGGCCATTATAAATAAATACACTATGAATACTTGTATGCACATCCTTTGTGGACTTACCTTTGCTATGTAAATCTATCCAATGGACTTATTTTAGCGCATGCACAAGCGTGGACCTGCTGGATCACAGAGTTGCTAAAACTTCTTGAAATGATAAATAGGCAGAACTGTGGCCATTTCCTTCCACTGGTAATAGAAAAATGAACTATGGCCATTTCCTTCCCCTGGTATAGGCGGTGGCATAGCAGTAGGTCAACTTGTGAGAATCGTCTTGGCCCAAGACTGGTGATACTTTGCAGTTTTCACGATTCTCTAAAGTACATCTCTTGCTGGAAACTCTACTAGTGTAGGCTTGATAGGCAGTGTAGGTGCTCTTTCCATTGGCACAGGGCGGGATACCATGACTCTGAGACATCCAGCGACCTTGCCCTCCTCTGTTGGCTATCAGGGCAGAGTCAGGACTGGAATTCAAGAGTCTTGACTCTTGTTCCTGTTCTATATCTCTAGCTCATCTTCCTGAGAGATATGTACCACACAGAATAGCAAGGAAGAGACAATGGGAGGACTTGCCCGGGAAACACAATGCTGGATCATTTACAGATGCGTTCACTGTCTTTGCAGTTGACAAGCCAGGATAAAACCCCTGCTGTGATCCAGAGAGCAATGCTGAAGCACAATCTGGACTCAGACCCCGCCGAGGAGTATGAGTTGGTCCAAGTCATCTCAGAAGACAAAGGTGGGCACACGTTCCTTCTTGCGGCAGGTGCTGGCAGCATGTCCATACTCCTCCCCAGCTGCTGAAGGCAGGAAAGGGATACAGACTGCATGCCAGGGAGAAAAACCATGCTGTCACCTCAGCTGCAGGGTGAAGTGTCTCAAGCTGCTTTCTCCTGCTCACTGACTCTTGTTTCTCTACACTTGGGCTACAAGCTTTTCTCTCTGGTCTTTGTACACTTCTCCTCAAGCGGTTTTCTAGGAAGAGATCTCTCCATGTAGCAAGAGGCAGGATGTAGGTGGGGATGTTTGCTGAGTCTCTGCAGATGTCTGATATACCTCTTTTATCTGGCAATTCAGACTTTCAATTAATCACTTATAAGAGACTTTTTTTTTTTTTTGGTACAGGGTCTTACTGTGCAGCTTGGACTCCTAGTGATCCTCCAGTCTCAGCCTCCCCAGTGCTAGGATTACAGTCATGAAATGAGCTGGACGTGGTGGTACACACTTATAATGCTAGCACTTGGGAGGCTGAGGCAGAAGGGTCACCACAAGTTCTAGGCCACCCTAGCCTACATAGTGATGTTAAGGCCAGCCTGATCTATATAGTGAGACCCTATCTCAAAAAAAAAAAATTAAAATGCAAACTCTGAACATATCAGCAACTCAGTTACAGTAGATGACTGGTTTGACTTGGGGTTACTTCACAGAGATTTTCAGGCTTCCAAGTAAAGCGTTCTAGAGAATGCTGTAGATCTTCTGGGTTTTTTGGCCATGTCACCAGGTTTCCTTGGTCTTTAAGAAATCTCTGCACTGTGGTAGGAAATGGACTTCAAGAGACAGGAAGCCTGTGTTCTAGGCCCAGCTCTGCGGCTCACTGGCTATGGTCCTAAAACTTCCTGTAACTTCCCTGGGCCTTTGTTTCCTCCTGCACTTTTTTCTGTCTTTTACATTCTTTTCTTTTTTCTTGCTTTCACATTCTGTACTTGAACATCAGGTTCCTGGTGAGGAGGATTTCTAAATCCTTATCTGCATTTAGCTTTTGGGGAGTAATTGAGGCATTGTTGGGACCAATTAAGGGCAGAGTGGACATTGTGTGGTCCAGGTCACATCCCAGGAATGAAGGGCTCTCATTCTAGCCTTGGGTCTGGGTGAGAGTTACACATATTCTCGGAGCCGCAATGCCCTACTCAAGCTGACCGTCTTCTCTTTACTTCACTTTTTCAGAACTTGTGATCCCAGACTCAGCGAATGTCTTTTATGCCATGAATAGCCAAGTGAACTTTGATTTCATTTTGCGCAAAAAGAACTCAGTGGAAGAACCAGTGAAATTGCGTAGCCGGACCAGCTTGACGCTGCCCAGGACAGCTAAACGGGCTTGCTGGAGTAACAGGCACAGCAAGATCACCCTCTGAGCAGGGCACCAGAGACCCCGGCTCATCCAAAGCAGAGTCAGGCTAAGAACAAGCCTGGTGATTGCTACTACCATCCAGTGTTAGCGGGTTATTGGTGAAATCAATGGATATTTATTGAGTACCTGTGGTGTACAAAGCAGTATGTGGAAATGCCTTCAACATGAAAAGGACAAATGATTTACTGATCCTCTCTGACTTTTTTGAGACTGAGATACAAAATTATCCACATTTTATATATATGCACACATATTTAGTATATATACATATATGTATATGTATATATATGTATATATATATATGATATATAAGAGAGACTTTATGGGATGTTTGGGACTATGGAAAAACAAATTTGCACAATGGCCTGGGAAGTTGAGGTCACTTTTTTTAGGGACACAGAAGGAACTGAGAACCTAGTCTTACACTTTCCAAATAAGTAGAGTCAACCCTAAAAGTATGGAATATCTTTTGTGTCAGTATTACAAGAAATCCAAGCTTTATTTTTCTAAAGAGAGAGGATTACTTTCTCAATCAAGTGCCACCACATTAAACAGCTGCAGAGGTTGGAACTGCCACCGGCTGAATGAAAGGCCACTTTGGGAAGGGTTTGGATGAGTCCATGGCCTCTGACCTCTGTCTGCATCTGCCGATTTCTGCTCCCAGGGAGGGCCAGGAAGAGCCCCAGAGCCCCTGCGGGCCCCCACTGTTGCCATCACAACATCTCTGGAGTTAATACAAGTCTGTTTGATTTCTGGCAGCCCTGTTGTTTTTGTTTTATCTCCTAAAGAACATACCATAATCATTCTTGCACAAAAGCCATGCTCTTTGGTAACTTATCAGCCAGAAAAGAAAACACAAAAGAACAGTGACTCATTTGGACTCTTACCTGTCTTGAATGCCACTACTTTATGGCCTTCTCTGATTTGCCTTTTGCATGTAAACCTATATGTCTGGAGTCTTCTGCCATGTGGATCCTAGTCCCTCTGTATTATGTGCAATTTGTTCCTCAGGTGTAGAAAGTTCTACTGAGAATTGATTACATTTGATTAGTTTGAGCCTGTGATCACCCTGTTCCAGGCCCTGCAGAAGACATTCCCTGTGATAGCAACATCCACTTTACGTTTATAGTGTTCTGGTGCCTGGTCCTGGGAATAGAAGCAGGAGTGCATACTTTACGTAGCTCTTTCACAGAGAGGTACATTCTTCCAGATGGAGCCAATAGTGTTCTTTTTTCAGTGCCCATATTTGCTATCAGTTTCACTGTTCAGCGACATTTCTGTCTCTAGTAACACCATCGTACTCTCCCTTCCGCATCTGAGCTATGCTGGGGTTTGAACTAAAAAGCCATAGGTGGGACGCTGACGTGTAAGAAGCACTTTCAAATTGTAATTTCTTCTTAAGAAAAGAAATCCTCAAATATCAGTTTTTATTCCAAAAATAAAGACAATAAACCCAGAAAAAAGTGCAGGTTATAACATGGAGCTTTTGTCCCTCTGATCTTGTATTACAGCTCCCAAAGGTTGGGGGGAATTTTTGTTATATAAAGAGCTGTATGAATTCTGCAAGAAACACCAGGAAATGTATAGAGATTTGTGTTGATGGACCAAAGAGTGAGCCAGGAAGGCCTCAGATGTCCTTGGTCTTTGTAGGAGATCGGGCTGTGTGTTGTATAGAGTGACTGGGCTTCAACTAGCCAAAAAGCACTTTCTTCTGTGAGCCCCTTTCAATTTGTGCTTCTGTGCTTGGAGAAGAGATGCCCAGAGTCTCAGCCATCAGGAAGATTGAAGGAATGTAGCTGACTTTCTTGGTATGAAGGTCACAGCGAAAATGTAAAACTATCGGTCTCATTAAGGGTGTGCTACCAAGACATACCTGTTGTGCCCATGTGCTCACCCTGTGTATTTATACTGTACATGTAGATCCTAGATTTATATACTGCATTGTAAAAAATATATTTACCTTTTTTAAAAAGACAATGGAAATTCCAAGTAGATGAAACATGGCCTCATTTATTTAATGCCACTTTACTTGTCTTAGATTTGCTTAATGGTGGACAGCAGGGCAGTGTTTCCAGCTGTTTGCATGCTTGTCTTTTTTGCATCCCCCTCATCTGTTTATCCTTTGGTTAAACTAATAAACTGGTTTGGGACTTGGTTGGCATGTGCTGCCAGACCCAAAGGGACTGTATCTGGAGTGTTCATCAGTGGGGCTCTGGGTTCCAGAAAGGTTGGTAAGCCTTTCGTGAGCCCACTTGGTATCAGATGGGAGCAGTGGGAAAGCCAGCAGCAGTGTGAGAGAGAATGGTCCCCAGTAGCAAGTGTCCCAAGCATTTAGGGGGAAGAATGAAGACTCAGGAGATAGCAGCAGAGGTGATGCCTTGCTGGGGTGATATTCTTAGGAGTCACGCACTGGAGATGCCCTTATGAAATCCACCTTAGAAAGAGGAGCCAAGATAGTAGTACTCTCCCTTTCTGAGTTCTGTTCCCATTTGGCAGTAGCTGCCCACGTGATCATCTTGCAACCTTCTATGGTTCTCCAGAAGCCAGAGAGTAGGGAAAGGTCTTCCCAAAAGGCATTCAGGCTGAATCTGACTTTGCTCAACACAGTGTATTGTCTTTCTGCACTGTTTCCAGAAGTTACCCAGAATTATCTTCTGATGGATTACTAAATGAGCCCAAACTATAACATTTTGTGTTACATTTGGGGGATACTGATGGAAACTTAGGGGGAGAGAACTGGACATTTTAATGGTAATTGACACTGTGGGTTGGAGCAGGAACGGATTTCTATCTCTGCCGATGGTTCACTGTTTTTTTCAAGACCATCCTAGAGCACCATTTCCCTAGTCTTGTCTCTATCCAGAAACTGGGCTTGGTGACTTTTGCCAGAGGCAACGATGCATTTAGATTTCCTTCTTTGGAGCATTTCCACATT
>NDGM011197445.1:0-16416 GCA_002564305.1 Octomys mimax
GTGGTTCGATCCCCACAACTCAAGCCAGCCAAACCTGCCCTGAAGGCATTCAGAGCAATCAATCAATCAATCAATCAATCAATAAAATATTGTAGAATCATCATTATTTTTCTTCTAATGTCATCAACATAAGAGATATGCTCAAAGCCTTAACAAGGAGCTCTTCATTACTTATCTTAAGATAATTAAAATCTTGATGCAATATTTATGAATAATTGGGAAAGAAAAAACTTCTCAAATTACCTTAAGATTTTTTTCCTGTGACACTGTCAGAATTGGATATGAGCAAACCCATATTATTTCATTTCTTCCTTAGGACTCTCAGAGAAAGGATGCAAAATACTAGGTATGTGTCACTAAAAGATTACTTAGACTTGGTTGTTACTCATTAGCCTGAATCAAATTAGAGAGATCAGACAGAGATGACCAGAATAACAAACATGAGCCAATCCTGATTTATAGCTCATCATCTCTGCAAAATATAAAAGGCAAACTGACCACTGGGCACATGAAAAAATACAGATCAACACTCAAAGAACCCAAGCCAACCTTCACAATCTCTCTGTAAAAGCATCATGCTGGGGATTTCCCATTTTCTCTTCTACAGTACCACACACATACACACACACACACACACACACACACACACACACACACGTGCATGCACATGCATGCATGCACACACATACGCACCAATACTAGTCAGACATGAAAAACAATGAGTGAGACATTTGTAGGAAAACACATACATCTTGAGACCACAGTGCTAAGTAAATAAATCAGACATAAAAGGTGAAATATTTTATGGTTTCCCTTATATGTGAAACACAAAACATAAATCAAGTGCAGACTAAAAGAGAGATTATAGGAAACAGGAAGGCAGACTGTGAAGACGGAAGAGGATCTGGATATGGGAGAAAAGTGGGGGCCTTGAGGGGTGAGGAAGTAAATATGATTAAAATGTGATGTGCATCTTATCATGTGGATCTATTAATTCCCCAAGATAAATATCATTAACATTGGAAACAGACCAACACAACTTTAAAAAGAAAACTTACTCTATAGTACATTACTAGACTACTCCCGGTGTTCGTCAAAAAGCTCAGTATCCTGCCACATGCTGTTATTTCTCACATCCTAAAATATATCTGTTTGACTCTACTTCTGTCAGTTCCTGCCCCACTGGCAGCAAAACTTCTCCAAAGAAATCACATGTCCTTACTCTTCCAATCCTCTCCTCCTATCATAGCCCCCACCATGCCACTCAAAGTTCTTCAGTTAAGGTCACCAATGATCACACCAGTTCTACTCACTAAGCCTTTTTTCTATCAGCTCTATAACACATCCATACTGTGATGCTAGAGCCAGGATACTGAAAATTGTTTTTGTCACCAGCTGTTTCCTGCTGGGCTCTCCTAACAGTGCACCAGAGGGGAACTAGGGCTGTGGAGAAAGAATAGCTTTGCCCTCCTGACGAGCCAGTGGCTCTATGCTACACCATTATTACACACTGAGTAGCATCCTCATCTCACCTTCCCAGAGACACCAGCATCAGGAAGGTAATACCAGCACCCTCCTCTGTCGCACATGTCCCAGCTCTGTTGAGCCACTTCTCCAAGCCCCAAGGTGACACCAATGTCTCCAGAGCTAGAATAACAGGTGCCTTTTACAACTATCATCTCAATACAAATATAAGTGTTCTCTTTTGTCTTTTTCACTTCTCTTATAGTTCTTTAGCCAATTCCCTATATTATTTCTATTAAACAACTAAGATGCTTTGTGCTCTCCAGACTATGCCTTAATAGGGCCGAGTTGAAGGCAGTCAGTAACTGGGGTCATGCTCTAGAAGGGTATGTCTTGTCCCTGCTCCTTTTCCCTTGCTGTTGGCTTCCTGCTTCCCATGAGATGGGCAGCTTTTCCCCACTACAGCCTTGTGATGTGCTGCCTGGCTGTAGGCCAAGAGGCAATGGAGCCAACCAACCATAAACTAAACCCTCTGAAGCCTTGACCCAACATAAATCCTCCTTTAAAGTTGTTCACCACAAGTATTTTGTCACAGTGACAGAAGGCTGACTAACAGCTGGAGACTCACAAATTTTGCCTCTAGCTCAGATCTCTCTCCAGCTCTAAATGTATAAATCAAATTTTCTACTCTATATCCAAAACTGAACTCCTGTTCTACCTCAACCCACAAATGTTTCCCACTTCCAGTCATCCCTAGCTCAGCGGCCAAAAACTTCATCGTGTCAGTTGCTCTGGTCATGAACCTTGGAGTCTTCTCAGCATTTTCTTTTGCCCCAGTCAAATCCTCTAAGCACTACCTTTAAAATGCGCCTAGAATCAGGCCAATGTGCACCATTTTCCTGCTCCTGATCTAGTCTAAACCACTGTCATCTGTCGCGTGAATTACTGCAACAGTCTCACTGCTGTTCTCTTGGCTTCTGCCTTCAACCAAGTGACAACTGTAATCTATATCATTTTACTCTTCTGCACAAAGCTTTCCATTGACTACTCATTTCCTTCAGAATAAAGACAAAGGTTTAATGATCTCCTGTTCTTCCCACATTTCCTCCCTTATAGTCCTGTATCACATCTCTCCCCACTGCAGTACATCATCCCACTGGCTGTTTCTCAGACATTCAGATGTGCTCTCACCATGCAGGCTTTGCTCTAGCTGATGCTTCCTTCCAGAACATTCTTCCCCAGGATTTCCAAAGTTCCTACATCAAGAATGTGTTTAAAGCTTGGCTTTTTAATGACCAACGAATTAATGTTGGGAATTAACTCTCTTCTACTTCTTAGTCCCTAGAACACATCTAATTCATTTAGGCCCATTCTATTTCTTTTTGTTTTCTAGTTTTATGTCATCACCATTGTTCCCACTAAGTAAACTCCACAGTTTAAGTAAACCCTTCCTGTTTTGCTCACTAATGCATCTCTAATCCTAAAACAATGTCTGACTCAGAACAAGCATTTGAGTAAAATCTGTTGTGTAAAAGAACGAGTTGACAGTCTGTGAGAAGGCTGAGAAACAGCATCATAAACTAAGAAAATAAAACTGTCTGGAAGTAACCTACTGCTTCCAAAAGTCTTTCATGGTTTTTCAGAAATTTCTCTGCTTGAGTGAAGAAGAAATAAAATGAATGTAAAATTACATTGTAGTAATTAATCATCTTTCCTAGCTAGATGCCTAGGACTTCAGTGTTGAAATCTGTGTTCTGGGGATGACAACCCGGTTCTGCAAAAAAAAAAAAAGAGAGACATCTCAGCAAACCACCTTGGATGGTGACTGTATGTATCAGGCTACAACGTAAAACTTTGGCTTGCATGGTTCAAGTGTTGCTAGCAGCAACATCACAACTCATTCACTGGGGAGAATGAAGCGTATAACCAGAAATCTCATGACTGACTTTCTACCATATCAAAGTCTATACTGACTCTGATCAAGGAAAAATAAGCTAAGTTTAGTTAATGGGATATCTGGAATCAAGCATGATCTCTGGACAACCTGCCAAGGCCTTTATTTCTATACCAGTAAAATTAAAGAACTGGATTAGAAAGTCTCTGTGGTCCACTTTACCTCTGCAAGTACTAAGCTCAAACTCTGTGAGACCAGTTAAAAAGAACTGTGACACTTACTAAGGGAATTACCAAGTTGTTCAACAGGTTAGGATCCCAAAAACTTAGCGGGGATGAACCTTGCTATGCACACAGGGTTAATGAGAAAGGTGTTCATGGATCAACACCTACAAAAGAAAAAGGCAAGGTTGGAAATGAAGAAATTTAACTGTGGCACAGACCCTGTGATGGTTCAGCCATTCTCTTGGAGAAGTAAAAAGACACAATAAGTCCTTCAGACTGTCTTGAATTGGAGCAAGAAGCTGTATATCCCGCTCCCTGCTAGTCAATTCCTAGAGGGATCTGCACCAGGGAATAAATATGACCTTCCATTAAACAGCCCTTATAATCCTATAGCAGGCTAGCCAAGGTGACATTCTGCCACACCACTTCTCAAAAAATAGTAAGAGATATGAGTGGTGCTACAGTATATACCACCAAGATCTGATAGATCTTCTAATCAGAGATAAACTGGACTCAAGATAATAAACAGTGCCGAACACATTAGGTACAGTTAGATGAGATCAACTCTAACAATAACAGAAAAAAGAAAAGAACAAAGATTGGGACATATTATTAAATTTCCCAAATAAAGATTCCATTTTCCAAGCTCTCAAATCCATTGACATTAAAATATTCACAGAATGTACTTAGATATTACCTCAGACTGGTAACTTGAGATAAGAAGTTGTCATGATATATGATTTATTCCATCTGCATTGATTCTTCTGAGTAAAAATAAATTCTGAGTGCTATAATAAAAAATTATTACCAGTAATTTCAACCTATCTAATATTATAGTCATTGTCCAGCCATAATAGTATCCTGGAATGAAAATGTAAAAATCTTTGACCACATCTGAAACCCATTGAAGTATGTATATATGCTATGTATACTGTGTAGCAAATCCATTAACTTATGTAGTGCCACATAGCAATTTTTTTGTCTGTGTGGTATATTCCTCACACTGATACAAGCACAATAGTATGAAAAATACAAAGCTTTCCCTCATTCAATGGGGCTTACATTCTCCTGGGGTCACA
The DNA here is from genome assembly GCA_002564305.1 of Octomys mimax. Classification (NCBI taxonomy): domain Eukaryota; kingdom Metazoa; phylum Chordata; class Mammalia; order Rodentia; family Octodontidae; genus Octomys; species Octomys mimax. The sequence goes on from NDGM011197445.1 coordinate 4,662, forward strand.
TGAATAAGTCATAGTCATTTATCCATAGCCAGAGCCTCAAAGTCCTGGAAATAGATTTAACTCTGTACACTGCTGAAGTTGAAGAGACGTTTACCTTCCGGACTACTGTTTTTCATGACAATCTACTTCTGCCCAGAAACACACATATCATTATCCGAGATTCATACTCTCTTCAGATACAACCTATACACCCTAGATTCTGACTCCTTTCTCCCCAACACTGTGGTTTCTCTTTCACCAACTTCCATCATATATTACTTGTTGGAACTTGATTTTAGCTCACATATTTCAAGAAAAGGCACAAAAATGAACTGTCATTTAAAATTAATAGAAGTTTAACCTTGGTAAACTTTCCCAGAAGTCACTGACTCAAAATTATGCAATCATCGTGGTAGAATTTCTGACATTAGTCATTAGCTGATGGGAAAGAAATTTTGTTTTTATCAGGCTCTCACTATGTGGAGGATTTCTGATTACTCTGTGCAAGTAAATAACCATATCTGGATCCACTGGGGTAGGAAACTTACTTTCATAAGACATGGCTGTATGCTCAACTAAACATTTACCACCTGAGGAGTCCGATCCCTGACACCACATGCCATGCTGGCTCCACCCTCAGGTGCACTGAGCTGGCCACCTAGATAGGCATGCTGATGCATGCCTGTAATCTCACTGCTGGGGAGGCTTAAAACAGGAGGATCACTACAAGTCCAAGCTGCGTAGTGAGACCCTGTACCACATATATAAAAAATTCAAAAATGAGCATTTAACACTCAAAAAAACTACAAATCACTTGTGGTCTTTGCTTTCTCACATGCCATTCACTTTTCAATTCAGCATAATTTTAGCATTTTACAATAACTATTTCAATAAAACTTTTCTCAACGAAGCTATGAGTGTTTCATTGTTATGTCATTGGAGAATATTCCTTCCAACTTCATATTGACTATCTGATTCTCTTGACACTTTTTCCTCACCCTTGAATCTCTGTGATTCCTTTTTTCTTTGCTATTGCTCACTTCTCAGTAACCTTTTTTTCTCTCTCCATCTCTCACATGTTGGCATTTTCCAGAATTCTCTCAGACATGATTACATTTTCAAGTCTCTGACTATTAAAATTTTGCACTTCCTTTAACTATCATAAGAGTCTGCTAATGCTTCTCAAATCTCTCTCTCCAACTCAGGTATCTCAGCTCCTCATCCATATCTCCGATGCTGTATTAAATAAATCCACTATTGTGGAGTCTCCAACTTTGCACATAAAAGTTTTTCATCATTTTCATCCATCAAAATCAAGCCTGTTCTTGAGATAACTACAATAAATGGCAGTTTCACTTTCCAAATCACTTAAACCAAACACTGGAGGTTCTAATGACTTCCTTTCCACTGACTTTCTAATCTAACCAAGCACCAAGCTGAGCTGAATCAAATTCCTTGATACCTTCACAAGTATCCACTTATTTCTAGCACCAATATCACTTCTTTCACGTCATATAGCACTCTCTAAATTACCTTGCAAGGCAGCAATGTATGATCATGAATGCATTTAAAATATGAATTATAGAGCTACACTGTCTGGCCTCAAAGCTCAGCACTTCCTCCTACCAAGTGGATGACCCTGGGAGACTTCTTAACCTCTCTGGGACTTATCTGTAAGACTGGATGCTGAGAGAAAACAGCAACATATCTCATAAGACTACTCAGAGTATTACCATAACTAATATCTATGTTTAGGAGACAAACATATATGCATGCCTGACATATAGTGAGGACTAGGTAAAGCTGAGCTATTATGAGCAGAAGCTGGCATACTGGCATCTCTTCCTCTAGCCTCACCCCTTTCCATCTGTTTTACAGATGGCAGAATGAACTTTCTAAAATAAAACTCACATCGTATCCCTCCCTGGCCTTAAATATTTTATGTCTTCCTTGCTTATACATCACCCTGAATTCTTTTTTACTTTTTGCCTTGTTTTATTTTTAGTTTTTAAAGAGAATAAAAAACAGTTTTAAAAAACGCATTAGAAATTATACTGAATTTCACGAAGTAAAATGATAGAAATTCAACAATGGTTGTTGTACTGCATATTGTTATCCTCAAATTAACTTCAGATTACCACATATAAGAATGCAAAATTGGTCAAAAAATTATACAGGAGAGAAAAAAAATAAGCATTAACCACTCCTTTCACTAGACTAGTAGAAATCAGCAGTGCAATTATCCAAACTACCCTGTATATACACATATATATTTCTTTTTCTCTGCTTTCTTTGCTCTTTTCCCTCATCCCATCTGTTCCTACCCCATGCACAGTTTCTTTGCCTTTTACAATATCTTTTGTACCTTTCAGATTTTGTTTTCTCTTCCAGGTTCTTACACTAGTAAGACAATGTAATGTTTACATACGGGGGTCTGACTTATTTCACCTATGAATATGGCCTCTGGTTGCATTCCTTTACCTATAAAAGCTTCAAGCTTATATTTTTAATAGCTGAGTAATAGTCCATCATATAAAAATACCATATCTTTTTTATCTATTCCTTATTTTGTGGGTACTTGGGTTGTTTCCAAGATTTAGCTATGACAAATATTGCTCCTATATACATGGGTGCACATATATTGTTGTGTATGATGTTTCCAGTTCTAAAAAATACCCAGTATTCAATATCATCAGTCATCTGATTAACCCAAATTGAAACAATACTGAGATTCCATCTTGCCCCAGAAAAAAAAATGGCTGTCACCAAGAAGTTAATAACACAGGCTGGAGATGGTGTGGGGAAAAGAGAGCCCTCTCCAGTGTTGATAGCATACAAGACTGGTGCAACCACTGTGGAAATTAGTGTGGAGATTCCTCACTAACCTAGAATTAGAGGTCCTATTCGACGCAGGTATTCCCCTCCTGAGTTCTTCAGTACTGAAAATTCTTCTATATACTTTCAAAGCATCTTTTGTCTACCTGTGTTATGGAACTTAGGCTAGAGTCTGTGCCCTGATCATTTACTTAACTGTCTATGACACAATTTCTTAAAGACAACTTATTTTTAATAAAAAGGGTTTCTATTTATTATTGGACTTGCCTATCGATATTTCCCAGCACACAATAAGTAATACAAACCCTATGAATGAAGGGATTAGCATGTCATCTCCTAGTAATGCTAAAACAAAAAAATCAGAAACACTTACATTTTTTTCAGGTTCAGTCAATCAAGTGAAATCCAGGATCTATGGATCTCAAAACTTTCCACATTAAAATCACCCATTTAATTGCCTCAATATTTTCTTGGTGTTTGTCTGATTCATTTTGGGAATATTTACAAAAGCTTCACTCTCTTGCATATAATACCATAGGAATATACAATTAGACTTTGAACTTCTCTAGATTTTTAGATTAAAAATAATGACTTCCCCTTGCTAATAAATTGATTTGGGATTCCCTACTAAAGGTGAAACCAGAGTCTAGGCGTAGTGGCATTTGCCTGCAATCCCAGCGATGAGGAGGCTGAAAACCAGAGGACCACTATGAGTCTAAGCTGCATGGTGAGACTCTGTAACAACCAAATACATTAACTAATAATAATAATAATAATAATAATAATAAAGAAAAAATGTGAAACCAGAAAAGGAGAAATCTTAATGTAGAATTTACAACTTAAACATTCTCTTATCACCCCCTCCAAAGTAATACTTAATAAACTTTTTAAAAAATTATCTACAAAATCAAGGTCAATCCCCTTTCCAACTAATGGGATAGAAAATGAAAAATATTTCTTCCCTCAGGCAGCCCAAAATAATTTTGAATTGCAAATACAAATGTTTGGCTTTAACTTTCTAGACAAAGCAACCAAATTTAAGGTAAGACATATCAAAAATTAAATCAGCGATGAATCATCCATAACACTAATTGCTGTAAAGGGGAAGGGCAGGACATGCCTCACAAGTGCAGCAGAAATACTAGTTGTGCACTGCCCAGGGGAAAGGCCAGCTGCTAAGAAACACAGCTTTGAATTCCTGAAGCACATCAGAGAAGCACACATTTTCAGCCTTTGGAATTTTTAAACAGGGATTGAGAAGAAAAATGGCTTCTTGTTAAGAATAATAATTAACCTTACATAATGCATGCACACACTGTTCTAACACTAGCACACTCACTTGCTTAGCCCTAGCACCAAAACTATTACATCAGTTTGTGGTCACCATCACCTTAGGAAGGAGGAAGGAGGAGCTCAGGCATGAAGAGTGTAGTAACTTGTCCAAGCTTCCATATCTGTGACTGAGTTGACACTTGAACACAGGCTCATTCTGTAAACCATCACACCATCCCACTTTTGATAAAAAAATTCTAAGTCTCTTGACCAAGTATCTTCTTTCAAATTGCATAAACCACTTACACAGAGATGTATCAGGGAGCATGATGACAGAGAGGTAAAGGGAGAGATGGGAAAACGCAAGGACCAACAAGAAAGGGCGAGGAGTGTTTTGACAAGGGATATTCAGAGAGCTGAAGGGACACAGCAGTGTCCTTTATCTGGTCTGGCAAGAAAGAATGGTTCTCAAAGAAGTTAAAATAAAGAAGGACCCAGAAAAATGATTAGGAAAATACCTGATAAAGAGGTGGAAAGAGGAATCAGCCATGTATGGGGCACTAGAGGAAGCTTTAAAAGCTGGAACAGAATGAGCAAAGTAAAATACTACATATAAGTCTAAGGACAAAGTTGGCTACATTAAAGAGTTTTAGCAGGATGGAAAAGGCAACCCAGCAAATCTAACTGCTATAATGTGATGGCAAGACAGGATAAAGACAGGGCTACAAGCACAGAGTACAGTGGGAAGAAATATTCCAGTGCTGTAGGTATGATAAGACATCATTGTGCATGGTAGGGGTAGAGAGGAGTGGATGTCTTTGAAAGATGTTTACAAGGTAGAATGCACATATTTAGTGATGTGCAGGGTGTGGTGGGTGAAGAGGTCATGAGGACAAGGGTGACATTTAGGAGACAGCATGGAGGGCAAAGGAAGGCCCAAGACCATGAATCTTTTGCAGTCAGTCTCTTATGGAAAAACAAATATAAATATAAAACGTGCTAATGTTTACAGCCTAATACTACCAACCCATCCAATGCAATGTAGGATAGACTTATACAGCTATCAGAGAATTTGTAACACTTGAGATGAAGTACTAAAAGAAAATAACAGAAGAACAACTTCAAATTATGAATGCAGGCATACAGGACATATCCCATTAACATTTCCCAGTGCTCAGAGAAGACAGCACAAGACATTGGAGTAGTGATAATTTAAATATGGAACGCAGGTAAGAGCTACTATTAATGAATCTTGCTGATGCATGTTTTTCAGCTATACAATGTTTTTAAATATAAGGGATAGACATAAATAATAGGGTGGAGATCCATAAGTAACTAGAAGGCATTCAAATCATCCTCCTCTTTAAAACTCTGAAATAAGAAATCAGGATCTGTTCATGGCATTATCAAAATTACTATCCTGAAGAAACTATCATTGAAAGTACTGTAAATGGGTCCATTGTGCAGAAATGTCCACTTTTTTATTTTTTTAGTTTTTAGTTTTAAAGAAGGGTCTACAGGGTGTTCAGGGTCTCACTACTAAATCAGACTCATAGTAATCCTCCCGTGTATAGTCTCCCAAGTGCTGGGATTACAGGCACCTGCCACCACGCCCAGGCTCAATAGCCATCTCAGCATGCCCCAGGCGCGGAGTCTGCACTGCAGGTCTGGGGATCAACTCCAGCCCATGCGCCTGCTTGCAGGTGCTTTAATCTACTAAGCTATTTGGCCAGCCCTAGAAATGTCCATTTTTGTTCCCGTAGTTCACTGGTTTCATAGGAACCCAGAGAGACTTTAACTATCTTTGTAAGAGCTCTCACTTATTACAATGGTAATTGCTTGAAATACTTAAATTTTAAAAATACTATTTAAGCATGCTATTTACTTAAATCTTAAATATATTATTGATCTTTATGCCCCAAGTCTAGTTATCTGGATCTAAATTCTAGTTTTATAGCTTTGCTTCTTAAATGAATATACTAACCACCTCTATGGTCCAGGATCAAATGGAAGGCATAAAAAGAACTGTAGGTGTAATCACAAGATAATTGAGATGCAGGTTTCCAGAGCAGTAACCTATGATTTGATAGCAATATAAAATATTTCATTGAACAAATATAGACATATAATGAAGTTTAATATACAACAGAGGACCAAAAGATAGTTTGGCAGTCTAAGTACCTGCCTGGCAAGCACAAGGACCCAGGTTCGATGCCTGGTACCACATGCCTTGTAGGCTCTGTGCAGAGCCAACCACTGAAGCCGGTCGTGTTAACACATGCCTGCAATCCCAACGCTGGCAAGCCTAAACCAGGAGGATCACTCCGAGTCCAAGCTGCACAGCGAGACCCTGTACCAAATAAATACATAAATAGAAGAGATGTAGCTATAGATATAGATACATCAGACTATAAATGAATTTGAAAAATTAGACTGGATACATCAAACTTTCACTTCTGCATCAAGCTTTTGCTCCAATGGTGTTTATTGATTCATTTACTTTATCAGGGATATTTCAGTAGAAATTTCAGAAGTGAGGGAGTGAATTTATAATAATTATCTGGCCACATGCCACCCCCTTTGTTTTGTAGACTGAGTAACAATAAAATCAAGCTCCATGACAGCAAATATCCAAGTGATAAAGTGAGTTCCTGCTACTTACAAAATGGTACTAAACCTAATGTGTCAGTTTCACTTTGTCAGCACACTTTGACAATATGCAGAATTATGATTCTTCTTTATGATCTTGTCCTATCAGTGCCCTATGGAAATTTCTCTACATAGCATCATCTTAATTAGTTTTGACAGGAATTTAAAGATTTCTAAAATAAATTATTTTTGAAAAGAAAGAGCAAACATGAAATCAAAATCATTTTGCTTAGCATGCGCAGTTCACAACAGCCAACTACACAAGAATATCTGACATATTTTCTGCTTAAAATGATCACTATGGACATAAATATTGAAATTCTGTAGTGAAAGTCAGCAACAACAAAATATTACCTTACTTGGCACTAATAAATGGATTTTTCTTTTCATTCTCAGTGTGGAATTTCTACAGAATGTGAACCATTGCATACAAATTAAAACTGAGCCAGTCCAGGAATGTTTCTTAATAGTAAAAAGTCACCCAAAGCAAATGTTTTGCCTTTTAATTGACTCATTTTCAAACCTAAATCATCAGTCTCTCAGTTAGTGTCGTATAAGATCATGTGACCTACTGGTACTTCTCTCTGTTTAGTACATAATTAGAGAAAAATAAGCTAGATATAAGGAAAACTTTCAGACAGTAGCCACCATTCAGTGCTTGAACACGTGTTTGAAGGGTGACATGGCCTCTCCCTGCGATTGAGTTTAAATGCAGAGGAGAGGGCCAGGACTGATAGCATCTCAAGTCCAGCCAAAACCTAGCATTTAAATACATTTCACTTTTCTTTTTACTTTTTTTTCAAAATAAAAAAATAACTAATATTTATTAAATACTTCCTATACTTATCATTCCATTTTAACCCAGAACAACTGTCAAACATATTGTTTCCATCATATAGGCAAGAATACAGGAGATGAGAGAGGCAAAAAGACTTCTTATTCAAGACAGCTGAGATCTCATTCAGTTGAGCAGTATAGTGTCTCCACTGACCTTTGCTTGCATGGGTGGGAGGATAAGCCAGGACCACCCAAGTCTTTGGCCTGAAGAGTGAGTCAGCTCTCAGCCTTTTCAGTGAATGAATTTCCAAAGGCCAACTCCAGCCATTACAGGAATCCAGGCTAGCTCTTGAGGTTTCCAGCAGAGCTGTGAGTGGTCATTTCACTTTTCATACTCAGCACTTTCTTAAACTCACACATATACTCAGCCCCCAAGAATAGTTAGCTGGCCAAATGGTCACACATTATTTTCATGTTATCTCTACTATAAGGACAGTGTTTCCCCAGTAGGGACCAATGAGCATTTGCTATTCAAAGGCTCTGGATCACACAACATTCTGTATCCTGCTGCTTATTATTGAACTTTTTAGTATCTAAATTTTGGCTTCATTAATGCACAAGCAAACATTATTTACTTGATAGCAAGATAACTCATGTTCATCTTTATGTCCATCTTGAGGGAATCCAGGAACCCATCTGGTGCTTATTATTTCCAAAGTGACCTTTAATAATGTCAAATTTAGGGCTGGGGAGATAGTTCAGGGGTCTAAGCACCTGACTGGCAAGCACAAGAACCCGAGTTCGATACCAGGTACTACACACCATTCCAATCCTGAAACAAGATGTGGCGGCACACATCTGTGATACTAGCACTAGGGAGGCCGAGAAAGGAGGATCACTAGGAGTCTGAACTGCCCAGTGAGACCCTGTATCCAAAAAATAAATAATTTTTTAAAATAGTGCTGAATTTATTTTTTGTATATGTTAAGGTAAAAATGAATAATTAAATCACCCAAGTTACTCCACTTTTTTGAAAAGCTAGTAACAGGAACAATACTGACTGTAAATGTCACATTCAGCAGAATGAATTCAAATCATCCAAACCGAGAATCCCACAAAGGGAAGAGATTGTATCGCCAAAGCTCTCTGTACACTTACACTGAAGAGGTCTGATGGGTGCAGCAAATTTGCCAGTTTGTCATCATGTATTGGGAACATCTATTCCCGCAGGAGGAACATAGTGATGACCTTACCCACTTGTTCACCATTTTGGGACATGGGAAGGTGTCAATGAAGTGAGAAGTGGAAGGTAGTAATTTGCTCTTCAAAGAGAACTCCGAAACAGAAAGCAGATGACGTTCTTCACACAGAGGTTCTCAGCTGCTGAAAGGTATAGTTCTGTCTTTTCAGGTGGACCCACTTACAACAGAAACTAAGCAGAACTAAAACAGAAAATATGGAACCCAAGTTGGCATCTAGTGGAAATTTTTAATGTAGAGAGAGACATTTATGGTAAGTCATTCAATGAGAAACTTAATGAAGAGTCTACACTGAATATATCATAAAAGGAAGAAGATTGATGGGCCCATTCCAGGAGGCTTCAATGCTTGAAGTCAAGTTTTAATGCAAGAAATAAACCACTGTATCTCTTTAGAAAATGATGATGTTGGGAGCAGTTTGAATGAGTGATGCTGTGAAGTAACACTGCCTTACTTCACAATGTGTGCAGTGAGTAAAACCATCTAGTTATGGAAAAGCACCAGGAATAATTACAAAGAGGTCCACAAGCCAAGAGTTCACATTGGCAAACTGGGTGCTCCAATCCAGATAGTTTATTAAAAATAGCTTTCATATTTTGGCAAAGGTCAGCTTCTTACTTCAGTTTTTTCAGTAATGGGCACAGTTCTAAAAATAGGTCACAACTCCTTCATTTTTCAGTCACTAGTGAAACGGTATCTGTCCACCAGACATCTCTTCCTGGCTGTCAAAGATGTGCACTGACCCTCAGGGTGAGTCTGGTAAAACTAAATTGCAGGAACCAAGTAATCCTGTAAAATACACCCCCAATTCATGGTGGCAAATCTGAGGAAAACATAAGAAATGAAACAGTCTTATAACAGGGAAAGTTAATGTGGAGGGAAAAGTCAAACAATAACTCCAAACAGAATTAAAACATGATTTAAAAAATCAAACCAAGAGCCAGCGTCATACTAAGTGGAGAAAAACTGAAAGTTTTCACTCAAAAATCAAGAACAAGACAAGGATGTCCAATACAACCACTCCTAGTCAATATCTGGAAACAGTAGCCTGAGCAATTAGAGCAGAGACAAAAATAAATGGAATAAGGGATGGAAAGGAAGAAGTGAAATTATCATTATTCGCAGATGGCATGATGTTCTATATAGAAAACCCCAAAAACTCCATCAAAAAACTTCTAGATTGAATGACCAAATTCAGTAGCCTAGCTGCACACAAAGTCAACACCAAAAACTCAGTAGCACTGCTGCACATAAACAACAAACACACAGAGAGACACTAGGGAAACCACATCCCTCACAATAGCACCCAAAGAAGAAATATTAAGGAGTCAATCTAAGAAAGGCTATAAAAGATCTATATATTGAAAAACGTAGTATTCTGAAAAAAAAGAGATTGAATGGGAAGATATTACTTGCTCAAGGATAGGAAAAACCAACACTGTGAAAATGGAAATAGTGCAAAAACTGGTACACATTTTTAATGCAATCCTGATCAAAATGCCATTAGCATGCCTCACAAATCTATACTTTTATTCTTAAAATTCATTTGGAAAAAGAAGAGACCTAGAATAGGAAAGGCAATTCTGCACAACAAAGACAAGGCAGGAGGCATCACAATCCCTGGCTTGAAATTATACTTCAAAGTTATGAGCAGGACACTGGGGGAAAAAAAAGAAACCAGACCTGAGGGTCAGTGGAACAGATTGAAAGATACAGACACAGCTGCAAACATACTCAGCCCCTTTCCTTTCACCAAGGGGCCAAACATGTTTACTGGAAGAATGATAGCCTCTTTAACATATGATGCTTGAAAAACTGGATCTCTGTATGCCAAATACTAAAATAAGACACGTGTCTATCACTATACATTAAACTAAAGTCAAAATGGGTCAAAGATCTAATATTAAGGGCTGGCCAGATAGCTCAGCAGATTAAAGCACCGGCTTACACAGATGCAGGCACTGGGTTTCGATCCCCCCAGTATGCTGTGCTGGCCCTGCCCCTGGGGTGCATTAAGAGGACAACTGAAACTGGGCATGGTGGTTTTTGCCCATAATCCCAGCACTTGGGAGGCTGAAAACAGGAGAATCGCTACGGATAGCTACGAGTGCTATCCGTATAGTGAGACCCTGCAGACACTGTACAAAATAGATAAAAAAGTCTAAATATTAAAAGAGAAAGTAGGTAGAAATCTAGAAGATATAGGGGTAGACAGAGTTCACAAACAGAAACAAATTACATGAGAAATACTTCAAAAAATTCACAACTGGGGTCTCATCATATTAAAAAGTTTTTTCATATCAAAAAAAATCATCAAAAGAGCAAAAAGAATATTCACTGAATGGAAAAAAATTTTAGCCAACTGTCCCTCAACAAAGGACTTCTATCTACAACATATAAAAAATTGAAAAAAAATAGGCCCCAAATTCAAAGACCTGATCCAAAATTGGGCATTTGAGATTAATACATACTTCTCAGATAAAAAGATAGAAATGGCAAATAAATATATGAAAAAATATTAAACATCATGGATTATTCAAGAAACACAAATTAAAATAACACTGGCCACAGAGCAACATGATCGATAATGTAGAGTGTGCCTAAGGAGAGTCACCTGGAGACAAAACATTCTCTCAGGCTTTCACAGAGAGCAAATTGGTCAAGCCATGGCCGTGACTCATCCACATGTCTGATACTGACAAAGGATCTGCAACCTGTGGTACAGGGTTTCAGGATAAATCCTGAGGGGATTTGACTGATCTTATCAGATAAAAAAGTTACATTTCTTGTTTTATAGGTCTTGCTTTATCTTGGTCTTAACTATCCAGCAGAAAAGTATAAAAACAAAGCGTATAAAGTAAAGCCATGTTAATATGCAGAGCTGTGAAAGGCTCGAGTCAACAACTTCTGTGGATAACCCGCTACTATTGTGGGCTGCTGGACTGTGTTGAATTGTTTTGCTGAATTCACGCACCTATAGTATT
>NDGM011197448.1:0-13502 GCA_002564305.1 Octomys mimax
TGGACATTCATCTGTATCCCCTTTTTTGTTTAGTTCCGTCATTTGAATATTATAGGTATGTTAGCCTACACTTTTAATAAGATCTCCATTTCAAGTGCAGGTAAACAGAAACTTTGAATTATATAATAAATCTTCACTGGGAGACCACTACACCAGAATGCTAATTCATTAAAATAGTCCATTTAAAATATATTCATCCCCTCAAATATATTGCTTATGAGAAAAGTAACCAACTTGGGATTTTTGAGCTTTATTCTCACCTGCATACTTCGCTGTCCTCCGAGATGGAACTTATCATTAATTCTATGTTGCAACTGATGAAACTGAGGCAGAGAGACTCTTATTAGAAGTCCAGGGCCATACTAATAGTGGTGGGACTGGGCCTTGAACCTCTGGAGTCTGTGTTTTGTGGTACCGACTCCCATAAAGTGATAATGTGTAACGGGCTTCGCACTCTGCTCAGCCCATCACAGCACATGGGAAATATCAGTTACTAACATAATATAAATTGGAATTAATATACATCAGTTTTTTCCTTTGTACTTTGAAATACATTCCCTTAAATATAAGAGAAACAGGGAGATACTGCTGATGCTTTGTCTCATATCCTGGGTCCTTTACATCCTTCTAGATCGGAGCATGTGACATGTGGAACACGGTGCTGGGACAGACCAGGGAGCCCCCACAGCTTTCTGCTCCTGAGCAGGTGGATGCTCCGCACTTATAAGGAATGTGTTCCTGCACTTGACTGATTGTGTGCACACCTATCGCACAATTTTGCAACCTTGGTCCCGCTGCACAAGATTAGTTGAATCTTAATGACTTAAGAGGAGCTATTGTTTTTTGCCTTTGATATATCAAAGTTCAAAAATGTTATTTTTGTATAAATTTATTTATGTTCACTTGTGAAAGCATAAGATGTGGCTGTAGGAAATGGGAATGACTTGCTGACAGGTGTATCTCAGGTCAGCGGCTACTGACTTCTTACCTCAGTGTGGAGTAATAATTATGAAATGAGTAAGTTAATGATGCCACTTTTACAGCCTTTCCTTGTGATAATTTTGAATTATTTTCAACTGTTGTATCATGGAGCTTTTAACAATATATTGTATCATTTTAGAATAGTCCTATATTTACTTAAAAATTGACAGGGTAGTACAGACAGGCCCTATAGTCCACTATTATGACCCCTTACATTAATGTAGTAGCTTTGGTACAATTAATGAATCAATATTGATAGATTCTTACTAACTAGAGTTAATAATGAGTTTTAGTCCATAGCTATGCATTAATGTTAATGCATAGTTTATTCATATTCCCTTACATTTTATCAAACGGTCTTTCCCTACTCCTGTCCCCACATTTCATTCAAGATGCCCTGTTGAACTTTACTGTCATTTAAGCTTAGGTTCCTCTGCTGTTTCAAGTTCTCAGGCCTTCCCTGTGTTTTATGATGATAGCCATTTTGAAGAGTATGTTCAGGGACCTTGTAGGTATGTTTCAGGTACGTTATAGGATCCTCCATTATCAGAATTAATGTGGGGCTTTTCTCATGTTCATTCTAAAGCTTTGGGTGGCCGGGATGAAGCCCCAAGGCTGTCACCATCATTCTCTCACACATTACTGCGACATCACATGTATGTATTATAATACATAGTCTCAACTCATGTTGACATTAATTGCCTTCGAAGCAGTGCTTATGAGGGTTCTCTATGTACATAGTTACTTTTTTTTTTTGCCTCTTTCTACAATGTTCTCTAAGAAGGGAAGTCACTACGTGCAGTTGAAATCTAAAAAGTAGGAAATTATGCTCCCCCTTCTGGAGGGCAGCATATCTACATAAATTTAGAATTCTGCAGGAGGATTTCACTCTATTAACTTATTCAGTGTTTCCTTATATCACTTTGAGCTTATTGATGTTTATTTTATGCTTTGGTATTTAATTATTTATAACATGATAATTTCACACAATACTACTTGACTTTGTTATTAAAATTATACCAGGTTTAACTATTGGGTGTTTTTAAAATTGGTTTCTATTCTCTTTTAACATCAATGCAGGGTACATTTTTAACATTTCCTATGTTCTTTCCCTCTCGGACATTCCAGAATCATTTTTATATTTCCTGCCTCAGTCCTAGCATAAACAGCCTTTTCTCCAGGGAGCCCTTGTTTGTTTTTATTCTAGACTGATAATAGAAACCAAGAACTGGATGTGAGTTACGCTTTTTGCTGTGGGAGTGTCATTTTTTGTAGGTCATATCAGCAGACAATGCAAAGAAATATATGTATGTATGTTAAGCTGTATATGCATACATATGTGTAAATACATTCGTGTGTAAATCTGTATCTGTATTAAGCATGAGTTCACATTGATTCTTCTAGTTCTATTACCACATGGATCATTTGAGCCTCCTCTCCTTGGTGATTTTAATTCTCTCTCTAACAGTGAGAAACCTGATTTCTAACATAGGCTATCTCTTTACATCTTAGTTACTTTCTTTATTCCTGGGGCAAAATACCCAATGCCTACAATTTAGAGGAGGAGAGGTTTAATTTGTCTCACGCTTCTTCAAGGTTCAGTCTATGACTGGAAGGCTCAAACACAAGAGCTTCTTGCGACACCTTAGAAGGGCATGCTGGCCAGGAAAGGCACTCACATGGTGGCAGCCAGAAACAGAGGGTCAAGAGCAGTGGAGGAGGGAGCCAGCTTTCGTGTCTTGCCCCAGCAGCCTTCCTCTTGCCCTCTGGCCTCACTTCCCAATGGCACAGGTAGCTCTGAGCTCTTCCGATCTGTGTACTGATAAGCACAGCCCCTAACATCCAATCACCTTCCCAAAGCCCCGCCTCTGAACACAGGAGGCTTTAGGTGGATATTCCAGATCTGAACCATAATAATTTAACTGGTTTAAAATCAGTACAAATACGTAGAATACTCAGTACATAACAATTCAATAACTGTTAGTCCACGTGTCTGTGAGAAACTCATCAATTAGAATATCTAAGACTATTTGCCTTTGTTTTAACATTTAGAGTCTACTTCTTTTTAAGTTGATACAGGATCCCGCTATACAGTTCTGACTCATAGTGATTCTCCTGCCTCAGCCTCCCCAGCTCTGGGATTACAGGTGTGCCCCACCACACCCAGTTTCAGAGCCTGCACCGCACGTGGTATGGGAAATAGAACTCAGGATCTTATGCTTGCCAGGCAGGTTCTAAGGCTGCCGAGCTATCTCCGCAGCCCTAGAGTCTACTTTTTTCTGAACCTACTTAGATCAGCATCTCCATAAGAATCTGGTTGGAGCTTCTTCTACTTGCCTCTTTCTGGCTTGTGATGTTGGCCATGTAATCCTTGATGGCCCTTTGCTTATCTTCTGTGCTTCTTTCCCCGCAAGGGTGTTCTCCCCGTCTGTCAGCATCTCTTTTCTCTTTTACAGAGACCAGTCAGTTTGGATTAGGTGCACCCTAATGATCTTATCTTAACCTGATTACATCTGCAGAAACCCCATTTAAAATATTAAGGTCACACTCACAGGTTTCTGATTCCCCTTCCATCTTTATATTATCGCCACCTTTTATAAATCCAACTTTCCACTTTGAGTTAAACAAGTAGAAATCTTTTCCTACATGAATTTTCCTGGTACATTGAAGTCTGGTTATATAAAATGGCAATAGAACCATGTATAAATTTGTTTACATATTTCGTAGGTCTAACAGATTAGCTCAATTTTACATATGAATGTTATACAGTTTACACTACGTTTTCTTACGAGAAGCTATACAGTCATTACTTTGAGCACTTAAAGGTTATTACATGTTTGTTATTGATTCAAAACACCTACTCCAACCTTTTATATTTTTAACATAATGCAAAGAACATGATGCTCCGTCATCTAGCACTAGATCCTGCATGTTGATATCACCAGTGTCCTTTTGCAGTCTGCTATAGCTTTCTTCTCAATTTAATAAAAAGTAGTGACTTGTGCAAGGTTATGCAGCAGTGCATTAAGCAGAGGGTCTTACATGTCTCGGTTCCTTTTCTGTCGGAGAAGTTCCATTAAAAGCACAACTCAATGCAGTTACTTGAAATAACAAGAGTGGGGCACAACATGAGATAAGACAGCATGTTGGGAAGAGCGTAACTATTTAGGGCTGAAGTGTTTGGTTGGAACAGAAAGTTAATGGGTTTTAGAGGGAGGCTGAAGTAAAGTGAATTGTTGTCTTTAGTCTCAATTAGGATAATTAATAAGCACTGGATAGATAATTAGTGCATACCAAAAGTTTGCCATTGAATGCATTATTTAACAACTATTTATTAAGGCTATAAATTTATAAATCAGACATTGTTCTCGGTTTTGGAAAGTAACACTAATATTAGATACTGTGAGAAAAAAGACCCTATCTGATACTGTGAGATTCACATTTAAGTGGGTTAAGATAGACAAAAACCAAATAATGAATAAAAATGTATAATGATGAGCTGGTGATGAGTGGTACTGAGGGAAGCAAAACACGAGATGGAAGACCGTAAGCTATGGGTAAGTCAGTAAATAATGTAGCAGCGAGACAGGAGCAAGTGCAAAGGCCCCAGAGAAGGAATCTGCCTGTAGTGCAGAGATTTTGCCAATGCCCCAGAAAAGTGGAGTGGAAGAAGTGACACAGAGCACACTGGGAAAGGTATTAGTGATTTTACTACTAGTATCTGTCATTCTTACAATAACCCTACACCGCAGCTATTGCTAAGCCCATTAAGACTTAGCATAAAGCAAAAGGCAGAGCAAGGGATATCCTCAGAGCATCACTGTAAGCTGATACAAATGAGACAAAATCTAGATCTGTCAGTCTCTAAGCTTCAGAACAGCTCCTGAAGAGCAAAAGGTGAATGATCAGAAATTTCACAAGTTGTTACAGCATTTCAAGTTTGAAATCAACCACTAGACACTAAAACTTACAGATATGGGAAGAATTTTTGGAAAGAAAAATTGCCCTAGATAATCAACTATCCATTCTATCTCATTATTTCTCCAAACTAAAACAATTTCAACTAGTATTTCAACTGTAACTGAAATCTGTAGAAGCAGGAATTATTGCTCAGTAACCTAAATTAACCTTGTTATACACAGTATTTTGGTTCTCTTTGTTATTTTCCTGATAATTTCCGAATGGATGAATCTTTTCTCTAAGCTCAAAATTCTTCAAAATTGTAAACAAGCATACTGTGGGCAAATTACTGAGAGCAGGGTGCTATTGAGGTCGTTCAGGGTTCATTTTGGTTCAAAATGAAGTTCATTTTGCTTTGCCCAGAGATTGGCTATGAAAGTAATCATGTCTGGTCAGCTGGTCCCAAATTTGTAGTTTTGAATGCGAACAGAAAATGCGATTATCTCTGAGCAAATCATTCATCACCACTGAAAAACACAGCCACAGGTTAGCTTTAACACATTTCCATACAGATAGCATACTGATGACTTCCTATTTGTTTATAATTTTTCATGCCCTTTCCTTACCTTTACCATAGCTTAAAAATAAATATTTTTACTCAGCAGCAATTATTAAAGAAGGAAGGTCAATATCTTCACATTCAGGCTTTGGCCTGATGTTAGGTAGTTGTGCATCCAGAAATGCATTGCGAGGTCTCTAATTTACCATTTGTAAGAGGAGGGTTAGCTTATGTAATTATCAAGTTTCCTTAAAGGTCTATATTTTATTGTTCCATGCAATTGCTCTACACAGTTGGATCATATACATTAATAAGTACAGTTTATTTAGTTACCTCACTCTGAATGAGTCAGCTTTCACTGGGTTATGTAATAAGAACAAAGAAACCCAACATCTTAGTGATAAAACAATAAGATTTATAACTGCTTCCCTCCACATTTGGGTACCAATCAGCTGTAACTACCTTATTTGTCTTCTTCATTTCTATAGACTGGAAGTTTGTGCCTTTTTCCAATAAAATCTTGATCACCATTGTGACAGAATGACATGGTGCCTCAGGTAGGTGATCAGGTTTTATGGTAACTCTCACAAATCTGATCCATCCACATGACAAGGGACCTACGAGAAATTTCTTGCCATTTAATCCATGAGAAGACACAGTGAGAAGATGGCTATCTGTTTATAAACCAGGAATTGGTCACTCTTCAGACATCAAATCTGTTTTCACTTTGATTAGGACTTTCCAAACTCCGGAACTATAAGTAATACATTTCTCTTGTTTATAATCCACTTTGTCTATTGTGCTTTGCTAAGGCAGCCTGTAAGGCTGAGTTATTTGTTCTAGATCACAAGCTGAAGAAGCAGCCTGCTTTTTAGAAAACACCATTTTCACAACAGAAGGAAGAGTAATGACAAAATTGTGCAGAAGCATGTAATTCTTCAGCTCTATGCAACCAATGTCATTAATGATTGGTCCACTCTTCATTGAAAAAATCAGGTGAGGAGGCTAAATCAGAAGTCACTGGATCAGGAATATATTATAGCAGTAAATATTATTTTTCTATACCACATTTTCTCTTTTCTGCAGCTTCCACAGACCATTTTCTAAGCCAGTTCACTTAAATAAGTAATAATACACAGACTAGAAATTTAAAAGACACTAACAAACATTTTATTTCAACAACTATTTAGTAAGCAGTTATATGAGAAAAGTATTCACTGTATAAAAGGCCATGTTTTCCAGACAAGTTCACTCTTTAAGGATGAATATTTGCATGAAGACTGTTCACACACTGTTATCTAGAGAATAATCACACTCTAAAGTAGTCAGTAGTCTATTCTCTTCAGATATAGAAGTAGATATTTTATTCTGAAAAATCAAACTCAACTTGTGATATGAAGAAATGTTTTCTGAAGGAAAGTATAATTCAAGCTTGTTTTGAAATGATCAGCCCTAACACAATGACTCGTACTTTTGTCGTACGGTTCAACTCAAACAGCGTATTCAGTTTGTGGGTTAGAAATTCTTATTCTCTTCAATCTATGTTACTTATTATGAGCACCTCTATTAAGGATTGTGAAAGTTAAAATGAAATGTACAGCCTTATATTTTAGGTATTGAAACCTGAAAATTGCATGAAATACACTATTATGAGAAGTTGTTTATCATTTTAAGGACTAAAAAGCTAAATGGAAACCTCTTTGATCCTTCTGTGATAGCGCCTCTACATTTTCTTCTAATTATGCAGTAAAGGATTCATCTGTTTATAAACATAAATGATTATACAAATAATAAACATGTTCTTCTCTTTGTTTACCTCACTATATCCAGTTTTTTTGTTCTCTGACTTTCTTTTTCTAACCTCTCTGTAAAAACAGGCAATGTCTGTGCTATTTAGCTTTTTCTCAGTTGCTGGAGGTAGCTGGCTAGCTGCCGGAGCGGTTCAAACTTCAGGACAGCCTAGAACCCAGACCGTATTTTCAGGAACTTGATGTTTCCCCTGTCTTGAGGCAGCAAGGAACGATCATGTTCATACCGTGGGCCTCAGTGTAACAGTGCATGCCATCTATCACCCTCTACCTTTTTAGTCTCCAATTCCTTATATCTGGAAATAATAAATTAATACAACTTTTGAAAATTAGGAGAGTCTATAGTTTATGCTTTTTTGGATATAAGATATTAATAAACTATTTTCCCTCTTCTCTATGTCAAACATGATGAGTATATCCTATAATTTATCTCATTTAATTTAGTTTGTGACAATGATATTATTTACTTTAAAATAAGCTTTACAGAGGCACTGGACAGATGGTTTGCCTACAATTTATTTAATACAAATAGTTTTAATACAGTCAGGATTTGGAAGTAACAATATCACTGTTCTTAAGACCTTCTAAACCTCAATAAATTGGATGGTTTAGAATATGGTCCCTTTGAATTCTACAGGTTTTTTATGGATACATGAGAGGTCTGTACCAGATTTTTGTGAAAGGAAACATAAATGTGAATATAATTAGCAATTGTAGAGAGCATAACCAAGACAGAAATACAGTGGGAGGATCATGAATCAAATTCATAGATTCCACCTGTAAATACTGACCTATTACCCACAATAAATAAGGATACTACAGATTATTTATCATATATTTACTATCAGCTATATATACTGCAGTTGTGCTATCAACTATCAACATATTATACTCTCAAGGGAAAGTTCTATGTGATTACTGATAGAATTCCCAAGACCTATGAGATTTACGGATAAACTTGCTTAAAAATCCGTACGTCATACGAGAGGTATATACCATCACACACATTTCCTTAAGACATCTGTTTTTCATTTAGTAGGTCATCATGCATACTTGAATCACTTAGTTTACAGATTGTCACAAAAAAGTATTTCATTAATCCTTAAGGTCAATAGAACTAAACTATTTTTCAAATGAAGGAAGTCTGCATCATGTCCTTGTTCTAGGAGATATTTCATTATCAGCTGTTCAGAGATGGTGAATTTATTTATGAAGAATCAATTTTTTTATTGTACTCAGTATGCTTTTAATATTTATGTCATATATTTATGTATCTACATATCTAGCTGTACTTTGTAAAGTTTATAAAATTTAATGTGCAAAATGAACACACAGGGAGGTAATTGAAATGGTGGAGTTCTGCATTCCCATTCCAGATGTTATGATTTAATTGTTCCCAGGTGGGCTCTATGAATTGATTTTAAGAAAAAAGTCTCACATGATGCTGATGTATATCATTTACAAAACAGATTTTATTTTATATTTTTTTTTGGTGCAACCTGGAATTGAACTCAGGCCCTTGTGCTTGCCAGGCAAGCACTTATTCTACTGAGCTATCTCCCCAGCCTCTAAAAGACAAATTTTAAGAGGCCCTAATTCAGTGGTGGTAAAACTATGGCATGCATGCTGCAGTGGGGTGTTTGTTATCATTAAAAGCTCTAAAAGGTTCTCCATCACTGTCCCTACTCGTAGATTAAGAGTTGATAGAGTACTATTCTCAAAGAATGGCAAAGACCAGAAAAAATATAGAACATATACAGCACACCTGTTCAGGTAGACAAGAATGTTGACAGAGAAAGTTGGTGAATTTGGCAGCCCCAGCGTCTTTCAAGCTACCCTCAGTGTACACTGTGAAGCTTCGCTACAGGGGTGGAAAACTGCAGAAGGATTTTTAGACAGGGACTCTGGCATCGTGAGACTTGGCCACATCCTAAAGACGGGTTGAGGAGAAACAAGGCTGCTGGTAGGGAGACTTGGAATGAAATAGTGAGGACCTCTGACAGTGTGCTGGCAGTAATGAGGACAAAAGAAAAATGGACTTGGAATATTTAGGAGGAAAATCAACTTTAAAATTGGTGAGACATAGGTAGGAAGGAAAGTTATATAGTGAGAGATGATTCCAGGCCTTTAATTTAGGCATTTTAAAATAGAGGTATGATGTTACATAGAACAATGTAGGACATGTCCTTATAATTTGTGTTTTATGTCCTTATAATTTATACCCACATTAAGTTTTAAAAAAAATTATTTATGTATTTAGTACAGGGTCTCACTATGCAGCTTGAACTCATAGTGATCCTCCTATTTTCAGCCTCCCCAGTGCTGAGATTACAGGTATGTGCCACCACACCCAGATTCGGTCCCTGGCTCAGCTTGCCTGGAGGTGGGCTAATATGTACCTGGGATCAAATCCCAGTCCCTGTGCTTGCCTAAGCAAGCACTTAGTCTGCTGAGCTATCTTGCCAGCCTTATAACCACTTATTTTGAAATATCAATAGGACATTCATATGAAGACATCCAGTAGGGAGTAGGAGATACCCCTCTAAAGTTTAAATAAGAAACCCAACTAGGAGACACAGTGTTAAGTTCTTACTCACTAATTAAGTATTTACCATTGAACTCATCCTACAGACTACTGTAGGAACAGAGATTTCAAAAAATATAGATAAAATTTCTAAAAAATAGTTTTTCACTATAAATCAAAGGCTGAAATATGCATGTTAATACCTATGGGCCCAGTAATTTCTGCAGAAAAAAAAAAGTTGAAAATTAAGGCATAAGTTAACATTCAAATGGCACCTAACGTTATTTGAAGTAGTAAAACATTAGGAATAACCTTAATGGTATCAATTCCATTTGTATGTTTGTTTGGACAAGTGTCTGGCAAAGGGCCATGTGCTCACAGCCTGGGGCCCAGACTGTGGGGCCACTTGGAGGGGGTTGGACCTGGAAGAGATCAGGCCAGGCTGGTAGAAGTTAAGTTATTGAGAATATTCCTGCAGGGAATTGCCTTTTTCCCTTTTCTGAGCCATCATAAAGCCTCCTGAGCAATATGCTCCCCCATGTCACCTACAGGCTCACAGTGATGTGACCAAGAGACCATGGAGTGGGACAACTGAAGCTGTGAGCTAAAATAAGTTTTTGCTCTTTTTCATTTGTTTGTCTTGAGTATTACGTCACAGTCATAGAAAGTTGACAAGACAGAGCCTATTTGTATTGAGAAAATGTTTGAAAGATAAGTTGTGTTGTACTGTTTTATGTTTCACCATTATCTAGAAGTGTTTTTAAAGGAATAAAGAAAGTGAAGGTGTTTTAAATATTTCCCAAAATCTTTTAAGGAAAACACAGCATGTAATGCAAAGCAAATTGTCTTAAAATACTTGTTCTCCGTTTTTATGGTCATACTTTCTCTCGGCCTCCCAGGAAATCCTCAATGATTCTTCCTTTTTCTCTCTTAGAGGTAAACCTCTAATGTTTTGTATGTTACTCTCCTAATTGCCATTTCTTTCTTTCCCAATAGCTTGATTCTGCATAATGCAAGCTCAAGATCAATGTTTGCAAATATGAGGGGTTTTTGGCATATAAATTAGAGGAGGAACAGGGACTATGAACAGACAAATGTACTGTGGTGGACATGGAAGGGAAAAGAATATCCCTTATTCTGAAACTCATAATCCTCTCCAAAACACACACACACACACACACACACACACACACACACACCCACCCCAAGTTTACAGATCTTTAAGAAAATTTAAGAGGAATGAGTCAAAGCATACACAGCAACAACCCAGCCAAGCCTCACGACTTCTGGGCATAGTTTTGGATATCCAGGTGATTCTGCGTACTGAATGTGTGGGAACACATTGAATGAGGGTGACTGGGTACAATTTCAGCTCAGGGAAACCACCAGCTCTGAGGTTTTATATGTAGTCATATGTATGGAACGGACCAGTCACTTTAATCAGTGCGTGATGAACCTCGACTCTCCAGGGAAGCTCCACTTTATTAGTTCCCAAATACTCATCAGACAACCTGGACAATGAGTTAAAAGAGCTTTGTCTGGTACATGGAGTTCTAATTTATTTTGCATCAACTCAAGTAAATTTCTTTTATTCCTCAAACAATTTACTACTAAAAGTCAAAGATCAAATTTTCAGTTATATTTGAGCCTAGACCAAAAAGCCAAAGAGAAGACTATTAGTCCCTTCCTAAATATAAAATATTCAGAATAGTACCTGACACACAGTAAGGAATAAAAGTCCTAATGGAATCATTACATTTGATTAAAAATATGACAATATATTTATTATAATACTACAATTATTTAAAAAAGAGAGCAAAGCAATCTACTGCTTGGTTGGGATAGCCTTTTTTCATTATAGTTTTTCAAAATCAACCTGTGCTAAAATCCCAGGCTTCTCTCTACATTTCTGTCAAAATCATTTTTCTCTAATAACATTGAAACCTACTCTGTCCTTCAAACTGTGTTGTGTTGTAGATCAGTGAATATGATAGAAAACTTTAAAAATTCAGTATAGCAGGATCGAGGGATGGCAACAAGCTATGGTTTGAAATCCAGAGAGCTGGCCATTAAACTGGAATGCCTTATATCCACACTGAGGTTCCTTTGGATTATGCATTACTTAGATGGTCACTAGCGTAATTGGTTGAAGGAAGTAGAAAAGGAAGACTCCACATGCTACAAAAGCATGATTTGAAGGGCATTGCATAAGAAATGGTAGTTGAATCCTCATCAAAACAAATGATCATGGGGTCCTGCCCCTTAGCTCAGTTCTTTAAGTGGCTGCTTCAACAAAGCAGTCAGGCTCAGGTTGTTGTGGTTCGATCCCCACAATGCAAGCCAGCCAAACCTTCCTGGAGGCATTTGGAGAAAAAAAACAAAAAAAAACCCCAAATGATCATGTATTTTGGAGTCAGAGAGTGAAAAAAAGATGCTAGAGATAGAAAAAAAAAGGATAAGAAAGATTATTTCACCTGGCCGAAGCTGCAACCACTAGAGCAAAATGGCCAGTGAAATGCTACTTTCGGTGGGATGTGCCAAGGATGAGGTGCATGAACATAAAATCTCAATTTGTACTCATCTATGGTACGAATGATCATACTTTCTTGTCTCCCTAAACTTTCCTAATGTAAGATTTTACTTTTATAATTTTGGGAGTAAAGTAGTAGGACAAGGAATATGAACAGATTTTTTAAAATGATTCACAGTGACCTCTCTGCAGTGGTGAATGTGTGAGGAACAAGAGTTTGGGAGGACTCACAGGTTAGAAATTTGAGGAATGACTGCCGCAGAGCGAGGGGTGCACTGTGACGTGGTGACACATTCCCTGCACAAGTCAGTGTAAAGGGTTGACTCAGGGGCTAAAATTCCTTCTTGTTGGCCAGAGGAAAGCCATGCAAAGGGAAAGACACATGCTGGTTAAACAGAATCACCTGAATGAATTGAGACAATCTCAATATTATTTTTACTCAGTTAATTTATTTTTAGTTATTCTCTGAATTTGTACAGAATCCGCTGCTGCACTCTTTCCTGACACTCTTAATTTTCTTGGACTCATACATACTCCCAGGTTGGTTACTCTCACCTGTGAAGTCAAAATGCTGCCTCATGCAGACCTTACTTGAAAAAGTGCAGCCCTTTTACTGTATTCACTGTAGCCCAACACTACTCCGAGCTTCTCAGTTTCTTTGTGGATCATGATAGGTGGGAAAAGCCTGTGTTTGGTGCCACAGAACAGGATAAAAGTAACAAAAAGGGAACTTTTTCTTTTCCTTATGTGACATGAACACGACTGCTTGTTTCTACATAGCCCAGGGAAGATTTCCTCTCTGAGTGCAGTCTATTTACAGTAGCAATGGCAACAACATCGTTTATTGTGGGTCAAATACATAGAATTGTGTGCATGTAATTTCTGATTCTTACAAAACTCCCAAAAAGTACTTATTACCTCCAATTTAAAAATTGGTCAATTATCATAGATGTTAAATGATTTGACTGAACGGAGGTGTGACAGAGCTAGAATTAAGCCCAAACCCCTTGATATTCTCATTAAACTACTTTAAAGGTCTTTATTGTTATTTTTTTTAATGAGTGACACCATTTTGTTGTTTTAAATTTTTTTGTAATAATTTTATTGAGAAACAAATATTAATGAGATATTTTCATGACTGATTACTGGCACATTTTCAATAATTAATACATCGCATATTGTTGTCTTAGTGGTTATTCA
>NDGM011197451.1:0-21164 GCA_002564305.1 Octomys mimax
GTGTATAGAGTATATCTATTGGAAAATTTGACACTTGTGAGCCTAAGTAAGGGTGATGGAGACAAGACCAGAAATGGGTGGTAGTGAAATCAAACCTTGTCACCAAAGCAATAGTAAAACCAGAGACATTTCAGGAAAACATAACAATGGAATTTTGATTAGTGACCTGTGGTCTCATAGCTAATGAACAAGGCTGGTTCCTGTGCCCACTTCAAGGTCTTTATCCCTGTCATTTACACCAAGCATGAAGTTCCAGCTTTTCCTGATCTTACCTTTTTTTGGACCCTAATCAGTCATTCCTGTAATGGAGGACTGACAAAGCTGAAGCAACTTAGCCATATCTTCCTACTCTCATTTCAGGAAATGAAAGATAATTCTGAGCTCATCCCCCACTCCATCAAGAGGATGGTAAACTATCATAAGTTCTTCCAAGAGGAAGTTCTTTTTCTTTCTTCCTTCTGTTTCTATTCTGTGAGTGCTATGCAGATATATCTTTACTGCAAATAAACCTCATATGGGAGTTTTCAGTTCATGATAACATCCACTGAAAATAACCATGGAAGGAAAAGAAAACTGGGTAATTGTATCTTGAGGCTCTCCTGCAGAGCCCTTGCTAGATGTGGCCATGTACCATTCTCATTTTCTTCCTTAGTCTCTTAAAAGTAGAGTGAAACATTCATACAGAATACCCAGGGACAGGTCTATTAATCTACTGAATGTCATGAGAGGCATAAATTAAAACAGAAAGTGTATTTTTGCTTTGTTTCATATTTCAAAACCTGTTTTGGAGAAACATTCTTCTATTTATTGCTCCATATTTGTTTTATCATGTACAGTAGAAAACCAAAGGGAATTTGATTCTCTCTGGTTATTGGAGCTCTTCCTTGTCCCAGGAGATATTTCTAACCTTCGGTTTTTATAGTTCTCTGTGCTAAGTTGCAGTGATGTGGAGACAGACAGCTCTGCATCATTGATATTACTCCTTAGATGTTCTGGGAAGAATTTTGTGCTAAATCTCTCCTGTGACATTACTCTGCAAGAGATGTGCATGAGGAATTCCAAATAACCAAGGTTTTACTATGCAATCAGACTTCTCCAGACAGAAAATAGAGATCCCTGATTTAAGGAGTACAACTATGCAGACCTTTTAAATATGCTTTTTCAATTCTGTTCAGTGGTGATTAAACAGAAATGTTTCAGTAAGACTCTTCTGTTCTGTTTTAGCATCCAATCAACATAATGTGATTGTAGCGCAGGTGTGCTTGTTCAACTCCCCTCTGTGCTTCCAGAAACACTTTCTTTAGGATCAGTAAATAAAAATCAAGATGTATATGCCCTTGCCATCCAATTAAAGTCATACAGAGGAAACAGAATCTTTCTCTTTTGGGATGAATGTCTTATTTCAGTGTATGCCAACTACAAATAGCTTAGAAATGTTACCAACTCAGTGGAGACATTTAATTTACAATATAACTTCCTGTTTTCGATGGCAGTGTTTCGATGGCAGTGTTTGCATTGCATTTACCAGCCAGGAACTAAAATGACAAAATGATGAGTCAGAAGTGCAAGTTGAAGCCAGATGCAATACAGATACCATTTGTCCCTTCTCTTTCTGTCCCCATCCACCCCACTCAGTTCTGATTTGAGCCTGTTTCTCTTTAATCTCTCCAGTTCTCTCAATCATTCATCCTGTGCTAGAACCATCTACTTTCATTGCTCACATCTTATCTCTTAGTGCACAGGGTTCCTCCCTGGGTTCATTGCTCAGGTTCATTGCTCATGAAAACCACAAAGTCTCTTATTTTTGAAGCTTGTCCATCAGTTCTTCTCTGACATACAGCACAAAGAGCCTCAAGCTAAGAAATAGAGTGTCTAAGATCTAGGCTAAGAATCAGACCCTGTGGGATGGATCTAGCTATAGAGTTTATTTCAGAAACATGTGACAGTCACCTCTTAAAGTCACCAGACTTTCCCCTTAAACCTGCTTCTAACATACCTCTTCCAATTTAGGACATTCCATAAAGCCTTTTTGTTTTAATTAAAGGCATATAGTTACCTACTGAAATAAAATTTCTACTGACAATACCATGTTGAGTTTTTAAATTCCATTTGTACCCCAATATGTCAATATTTTTAGATGACTTATTTTTTTCAGAATACACATATTGTAGATGATTTATTCATTAAAGGTTATAATGGGAAGAGGAAGAGGACAGAGGAATGTGAGGCCGTTGTGCAGGGAGTAGAAAGGAAATTTCAGAAACAGGGGAATAAGAACTTCATGTCAGAAGAAGAGACAAGCAAATAGATGTTACCTTACATCTTGATGTTTCCCTAAGTGTAATTTAAATGTCATACTAACACATGCACATGGAGGAGGGAGGGAGGAAGGGAGGGAGGGAGAGAGAGAGAGAGAGAAAGAGAGAGAGAGATGTTAATTTAATATTCTCCACTCAATTATTTTAATATATACTCTAGATATACCTGAGGTGTCTGTGGCTTATAAAAATAGCCATTCATATAAGGAATACTGTTATCTCAAACTTCATATATTTACCATGGATGATTTTTCTGTGGAAAATGATTTAAAATACTGCCTTCTCTTCATGTCCAAGTAACGACTGAGCAAAGCTGCAGGAAATACTTAAACATACTTAGAATTAAATGCAAATAGCTGTACTGCTGATTCTTTAGATTATGCAACCTAATTCTTCAAATTCCTGCCAGCTCGTCTACCACCCAGAAGTGCATCAGAACAGGTGGCTGTGGATACGGGAAGAGCAATACAGAACTTACCTGCCGTCGCTCGGCTGCTCTCACAGCCTCAGCGTGTCATTACCAACCTGCACCACAGTCATTCTGAACTTTTGGTCAGCTATATATCATTAATTTAGTTGATAAATATTTGTGCAGCAATATCTATGTACCAGGCAGTGTAGAAACAACAAGGGGAAGCACAGACACTATACCTGCTCATTATCAGCCTAGTCAACATATTTTCTTGATGATGGCGCACTTAGGGGTGGATAATGAAATTCTCTTAGCAAAGGAACTTGGAAATATTAAAAACCATCTCTGAGCCAATCATTCTTTCAGACTGCAAGAGGAAAGAATATGGACTTAAGGTAAAGGATCAAAGGATAAAGTTACAGACAAGCCTCAACCAGAACCATGGTCACATCGACTGAACCATACAGGTTTCTTGACTCCTGTTGTGGGGTAGGAAGCAAAGGACAAGGCCTTCTGAAGCAAAGGCCTACTTAAACTACTTTTTCCCAGCACTGAAATCTGAGTCTTAGACCTTATCATGACAACTTAATGAAAGTCATTGCCACCAGTGCCATCGGGAGGATTAGGAAAATTCAGCTGAATGCCCAGAACAGCTTCTTTATTCTTGTTTTCTAGCTATAGAAAAGATCAAAAACCTCCAGTATTCCTCCTCCTCAAGAAAGAAGAATAAAAAATGGCTTAGGAGGAAAGAAACAGAAGGTTTCAGGCTCACTGGAGAAGGCAGTACCATGCACCAGAATAACCTGCTTATGGTCCCAATTTGTTGTCTATATAAGTGGACAACTTGTCAGACACAGCACAGAAAAGACCACCACCAAGAGGAGTAGATGATGTGATATTCACCAAGAAAAACAGTAACAAGTAGCTACAATACAAACTATTATACAATTCAAGGTCCAAAAAATATTACCATCTAATCCAATACCAGAAAGATAAAGTTATTTCTCTACAGTCAATAGTTTCTCAAGGACAATGACCCAAAGATGCAGTGTACCTTCTTCCACATTAACTTGTCCACTGCTATAGTGACTCCACAACAAAGCACCTTGGACTGATCTTCAGCTGGTGGCAGATGAATCTTCTGTGCAAGGAGATGACATGCAGGTGTGTTAGCTCAGCATATAGAATATGGATGGTTTTATGTGTACTACATCAGCCAGTCTTACGGTAAAGGCTTGGATGGAAGCATATGCTAAAGAATTGACTTAAAATAATTCATTCCAAATGTAGATTTTTTTTAGTATAAGTCTCTATGAATGGCTGGGATAATGCCAAGCTTCGCTTTGGCATAAGTAAACTAAACCAGTCCAGTACTATCTGTGCCTCTTCCCATCCAAGTCAGAACAGATACTTCCTGATTTCATGTGCCTTATTTTGGGCTTAGTGGCAATTCCAACTCCCTCAAGAGTTTCTATACTGTTTTTCTATCTTTGGCTGCACATTTATATCTCCTGAGGGGTTTTCAAATCCCCTAAAGAGAGAGGACTTTTTCATGTAGATTGTACTCCACATCAATTAGATCAAATTCAACAGGGCAGGGGTCCTGCTGTCAGTTTTTAAAGCCTGTAAGGTCATTTTGGGTATACTCAAGTTTCAAAATCAAAGTTAAACTGACAAGTTTTAATTGAAAAGATTGTATAAGCACTGAGGAGGCAGGCTAACTGGGGCTAATGTCACCCATTGTTGTTTCTTACAAATTTGAAACTTAAAATATTTTAAGGCTGTCCACAAGCATAGCACAATACAGAAATTGTGAGGTGTATAACCCACACAGAATAACAAAATTCATATCAGAAGAAATAAAATACTACCTTATTAAAACTGTAAATACACCTTCAGGACCAGAATGTCCTTAATTTTCACATAGGTCTTAACCCAATATTTTGAGAAACATTCTGACTAATGCCCAGTATGTCTGCAGACAGTGGGCTCCTATGTGGACTGGACACTTCTGCTGCTACCAATCGAGGTGGGCTCTTGCTAGCACTCAGCTCTATTTGCTCCTTTCTGTTAACATCTGTTGCACCTCTTACCTTAACTAATTAACATAGTTTTATATTTTGTATGCAGAAATCTATTAAATAGATGCACAAAAATGTGTATTCTTTTTCCTGTAAAAGATAAAATGCTTAGAAAAACTTGTGAAGCACGTCATTAATTGATGTTATTAATATGTACGTGTGTGTTTGTCTCTGTTTAAATATATATTTAGTGATATAAATCTGTGTATATGTCTATATGTATTCCTATATACATACGGATATAGTTATGAATAATATTCATATTATATGATATAGTATATGCCTCTGTTATATATGTAGCATATGTAGTATAAATTTATGCACCTCATGATGATCTTTCAGTCACCAAGGGACTGCATATCTGAGTCATCTCATAAGATTGTACCCCTTGGTGACACCCTAGCCATCTTCTTTTCTCTAAGTACATGTTATAATGTTCATAAATGATAAAACCTTCTAAAGTGCCTTTCTCAGAACACACCACCATTAAATGATACATGACTACATAGATGCTAAGCAAGTCTAAATGTTTTAAATATGTCAAGACTGTAGAAATTTGTAACTGGATTGCTTCTTAAATGGCTCTAAATTCTAGTTTTACTTTAGTCTTTGCATCATAGCAAAGGCACAATGTGTGTGGCTTTGGTAAGAAAGATAACAAAAAATTCTAAGCAGCACACTCACATTCAGAGAAAAGGTCCTTGGCCTTATATTGAAAGACTGGAAAATAAATGCAATTTATGTACCTAAAATTCAAATAAAACATTGAAGTGTTTCTGTCTCATTATGTATGATTGTCTGTTCAAAATCCCTTTGAGTTACCTGTTAGTTGACGTTACATCTGAGGGGAGAAGTCTTCTATTTTAGTGGTAAATCATGACTCACTGCCCAAAGATTTTGCAAGAATTAAACTTTCCTTTTCAATGACAGTGGAGATATTTTCAATGAGACTGTGATCTAAACAGGCCTGCAAAAGGATCAGGAGCAGAAGCAGACTGATTTCAAGGACTCTTCTGCCACTTTTTGCCTGGGTTTTGCTAGCCTTATATGGAACACGAGAAATAAGTAAAATTAGATGTGGGAAGAGAGTTCATAACAGGGATTAATAGCTTGGATGCTAGATTTAGAGAGCTTAGTTTAAGTAAATTCTGATAATTCTGCTTATTAACTTTGTAACCTTGAGCAAGCCTCTTAAAATGTCTGAGTCTGTATTTCTCCTATAAAAATAGGAAAAACCATAATACTTGCTTTATAAGGGTTTGGAGGATTAAACAAGATAATACATAGAAATCACTTTTAATATTGTCAGGGACCAAATGAGTACTAGAAAAATATTTGCAAAAAATAAGGGACCTACCAAGTGCTTAGCAATTTGTTATAGTTAGCAGCTAATGCTACCTTTGCTTTAGTTTTTAAAATAAGATACTCTGTGCTAATTTTGACCTAATACAGAAACTATCTTTACTTTGACCCTCGTGTTCCTCAGAGGGAAATGTAAGGTCATGCATCAAACAGAAGTTTAAACGATTAATAATAGAGTAGCCTTTAAGTTCTACAGAGACAGTCCTATTATAGCATCTAAGGCAGGTTTGAGTGATGGCTGAGGAGTTTTTATCTTGCTAAGTAACTGGTAATTAAACTCATCATATCTCTGAACTAAATTGACAGTGAAGAGAGTCTGATTTAAAGACATGGTTTTGTGATAACAAGATGCTACAACCTAGAAGACATGCTAGAAAGTAATTTCAAAAGAGAGAAGAGAGCATGAAAATAAAAACTGGCTTATAACTAGCTTTGAAATGTATTAGCCTGCCAGTCTCTGATCATTTAAGCAAGATTTTATTTGTTAGGTATTTGTGGTGGTTCTCTACACATGTTTGTGAAGCATGTACTTTATAATGAATTTACTGGTGGATGATTGATATTTAATATTTCCTTTAGTTTTAAGCCTGTTTTTCATATTTGGGAAGGGTGTGTTAAGAATTTTCACTAAAATGAATTTATCAGTTTTCCTATACACTATCAAATTCATTTTATATGTTTTGAGGATAGTAGCTGTGGTAGTTGATACATTGTGTCAACTGGAGAAGTCCAAAGCTTGGCTGAATTGGGAGATTGCACATGCAGGTGTGTGGGGGCCCTGCCCTAGGGTGGGGAGGGCCACCCTAGAGCGACTCAGCACTTATAGGGTACATAAAGGGGTTGAGGAAAGCTTCTGTGTGCCCCACTTCCTTGGAGTTCCAATCTCGGCCGAGTCATGTTGGAGGAGCTCTGATCTTCGAGGTGTAGCTCCAGTCTTTGCAGTCAGCATGGAAAGAAGGGAGAGAGGCTTGATAAACGGCCACAATTGCTGCTCCTTTCTCTGCTCTCTGCTGTTCTCCAACATGAGCTGCTGCCTTCTGCCTTGAAAGCCAGCCAAATACTCCACTAACCCTGTGAGCTAAATCAACCTTTACTTCCTTAATTTTGGGTGTTGAGTATTTTGTCCCAGCAACGAGTAAAAAGTAACTGAGACATTCATTAACTATATGCATAATTGTTTTTCTTGATAAATTCAATCTTTGGCACTATAAATGATTCTCACTACAAAGTTGCTTCTCATAATATATTTATCTGATGATTATATAAAATAATTTTCTTTGGAGTTTATTTTTTCTTTCTTTTCCATTTCTTTGTTTTGCTAATAATTTGATATTTCCTTATACTTTAGTTCTGTCTCCTTCAAAAAGCATATATCTGAGTTACTTTTTCAATCCAGGCCAAAGGAACAAGTACAACCAATTTGCATGCTTTATTATTAATAAAATATTTGAACATTTTTCTATCTCTGTACAACTTATAATGTTCCACTTGGTTTTTCTAATATTTCCTTATATGTCTTTGCCAAAGAAAAATTCACAAAACATAAGATTCATAATTTTAATTATTATATATTGGACAGTTCAGTGGGTTTCAGTACAAAGTGTAGTTCATCAGCACATTCTCGTTCTATAACATTTACATCATGTCCACGGGAAACCTTTCTGTGCCTGTTACTGTCACTCATTCCCCAGCTTCTGGCAACCATGAGCATCTTTTCAATCTCTATAGATTCTTCTACTTAACCTAAAGTTTTTAAGGTTCACTCACATCATCATAGGTATCTCTGAATATTTCATTCATTTTTATGACAGATTAGTGCACAGACACACACACACACACACACACATGCTTTGTTTATCTATTCATCAGGTGATGGACCCTGAGTCATTCACAATTTGTAGCTATTGTGAAAAGCGTAGCTATGAACCTTCAAGCACAAGTTTTTATTTGAACATCTGCTTTTAATTTACTTTTACACATACATAGGAATGAAATTGCTAGACAATATGGTAAATCTATGTTTAGATTTTCTGGAGCTATAGATTTTTTATAAAGTAGCCACAACATATACCTTTTTACTAGCAAGATGTGAAAGTTCCTTTTTTTCTACAACTTTGTCAATACTTGCTATTTTGCATTAAAGGTATATAGCTCAGTAGTAAAACATCCACATAGCATAGTGGATAGTAGTAAAACATCCACATGAATGAGACCTGGGACCCAATCCCAATATTTAAAAAAATGCATCATTTTTTGGGTTTTAAGTATAATAGTTATCATAGCTATTAAAATGTCAGTTGACACCTGATTATGGTTTTCACTTGCATTTCTCTAATGAGTAGTGGTGTAAGTTTTCCTCTGTTGGGCCAGCCAGATAGCCCAGACTAAAGTGCCTGCTTAGGCAGGAACAGGGACCAGGTTTTGATCCCTGGTGTGCCATGACAACCCCACCCTTTGGGGGGGGGCGTTGAGAAGGTGATTGAGACTGGGTGTAGCGGCCTGTAATCCCAGCACTTGAGAGGCTAAAAACAGGATCACTATGGTCTGATCTGTGTAGTGAGTCCCTGTTGACTCTGTACTAAATACATTTAAAAAAAAAAAGAAAAAAAGTTCCTCCCACTGGCTTTTTGACCATTACATAATTTTTAAGAGAAATGTCTAGTTTTTGATCCACAACCTTGCTATTTAAGCAATGTTTTAAATTTTTTAGTGATCAGAAGCTGGGATACATCTCAGTGGCATAAGCGCCTGCTTGGCAAGCCTTCAGTTCCAAGTTCAATCTCTTGTGTTAAAATATATATATATATTAGTGAACATACTTTGTACTTGCTTGGATAAATTTGTTCCTAAGTGTTGTAGTCTTTTTGACATTGTAAATGGCACACTTTTCTTTTTTGTTGTTCATTTGTTGGTGTGTGGAAATGCAATTGAACTTTTATGTGTTGGTCTGTGACTTGAAAATCTGCTGATTGTTTATAATAGTTTTTACATGTGTTTTGGGTATTTTTTTTCTGCAGAGTATGATGTTATCTATGAACCTAGTATTATTTTTTCCCTTCAAGCCTGTATCCCTTTTGTATATTTTTCTTGCCTAACTTCTCTGGCTATAATACAAGTGCAGTGAGAACAAAATTAGTAACAGCAGATATCTTTTATTTTCCTAATCTTGGAGAAAAACTATTAGTTTCTTTCCATTTACTATAGTGTTAGCTGTTTTCATAAATGCTTTTGATCATGTTGAGAATATTTCCTTTATCTTAATTTATAAAATGGTTTTTATTATGATAGGTTATTAGATGTTGTCAAATGCTTTCCCCGAATCAATTAAGATGAATATTTGTGTTTTTACCTTCATTCTATTAAAGTGTTATGTACATTGATTTCTTTATTTTAAAGAGAGGAAGATTAAAAAAAAACAATGAGAATTTCAAAACAGGATAATAAGAAATTAACAGTGGTTAATATATTACACATTTTTGTCTTCAAAATAGTTGTTCAGCACTGGGCATGGTGGTTCACCACTGAGGCAGGAGGATCCTTGCAAGTTTGAGTCCAGCCTGTGCTCAAAGTGAGCTCAAAGCCAGCCTGAACTGCCGGCAAGACCCAGTCTCAAAAAGAAAAATAAATAAGCAAACAAATAAATAAAGTAGTTGATCAGTTGATCAGGTGTAGATATGCAAAATTAATCAACCAATATAAGCACAAGCCAATCTTTTTCAATGGACTAAAAAAATCAAATTATAATTATATTAGCTACCTTGTGCACATATGTATTCTTTTCCCTTTCTTCTTTTCTTCTTTCCCCTATCCTAGTTATGTGTGTGTGTGTGTGTGTGTGTGTGTGTGTGTGTGTGTGCAGGGTCTCACTAAGCAGCTCAGACTCCTAGTGATCCTCCTGTTTTCAGCCTCTCTATTGTTGGGATTACAGGCATGCATAGCCACATCCAGACTCCATCACTAGCTCAAACCACTCTGGGGGCTGGGCTGGTGTGGCATGCACTGCCAGGAATCGAACTTTGACCTCTGCATCTGCTGAGATATCCCATTGACCCTTATCCTGATTATTCTTTCTTTTTGAGCAATTCCTTCTACTTTTTCAATATCTATTGAAGATTTACATCTCATTTACTCATTTAGTTTCTTACACTAGGGAGACAAGATGATGTTTACAAATATGAGTTTGATTTATTTCATTTATGAGGTGGTCTCTAGTTGTATTTATTTTCCTATAAAAGCTTCAAGATTATCATTATGGTTGAGTAGTATTGCATTATATAAAAATATCGTATCATTTTTATCCATTCCTCAGTTGATGGGCCCTTGGATTTTTTCCAGATTTAGCTATTAACAAATTTTGCTGTTATAAACATGTGTGCATATATATTGCTGTAATGTGATGTTTTTAATTCTTCTGGGAAAATATCCTGAAAGGGAATAGTTGGGTCAGATGAGAACTATTATTCTAGTTTTCTGAGGAATCTCCACACCGATTTCCATAATGATCGTACCAGTTTGTACTAACACCAAAAGTGCAAAAGGGTTCCTTTTTCTCTAAAGTCCCTTCAGCATTTGTTATTGGTTAATTTTTTTCATCATGGCCATTATTTCTGTAGTGAAATGGAATTTCAGTGTTGTTTTAATTTGCATTTCATGAATGATCAATGAAGTTGAACATTTTTTCATACACTTATTTATTTTCCATTTGCATTTCTTCATTTGAGAATTGTAAACATCTCAGATGCCGGTTTTTTTGGATTAGGTTTTTGAATATTGGGGGCCTGAATTCTTTATATGTTCTAGATAGAATTCCTTTGTCTGAAGGACAATTCATTGTAATTTTTTCCCAATTCATGGATTTACTTT
Organism: Octomys mimax; assembly: GCA_002564305.1. Lineage (NCBI taxonomy): Eukaryota > Metazoa > Chordata > Mammalia > Rodentia > Octodontidae > Octomys > Octomys mimax. The sequence goes on from NDGM011197451.1 coordinate 11,037, forward strand.
GTACTCTGTTAGTGATTTTTTTTTTTGATGTTCAGAAATGTTTCAAAAATCAGACCCCAGTTGTTGATTCTTTGAATCATTTTCTGTGTAGTTTGCTTTTTGTTTATGAACTCAGCCTATCCCTATGTCTTCAAGATTTATACCTACTTTCTCTTCCAGTAAATTTAGTGTTTCTGTTTTAATATTTAAGTCTTTCATTCATTTTGACTTCAGTTTAGTGCATGGTGATAAACATGGGTCTATCATGTCTATTACTATTTTAGTCTTCAGCATGTGAAAAGACAGTTTTTCCAGCACCATTTATTAAAGAGGTTATCTTTCTTCTAGTGAACATATTTGACCCCTTTATCAAAAATAAGATGGCTGAGTGTGTTTGTAGTTGTGTCTGCATCTTCTTGTTACATTTATCATTAGGTCTTCTTTTCCCCAATACCATGCTGGTTTTATCACAATACCTTTTAATATAATTTCAAGTCAGGGATTGTGAGGCCTCTTACCTTTCCTTTGTTGTCTGGGTTTGCCTTTGCTATTCTAGATCTCTTCTTGTTCCAGATGAATTTTAGGAATGTTTTCTTTGGATCTGTGTGGCATGCCAATGGTACTTTGATGGGATTGCATTGAATCTGTATAACAGTTTTGGAAGTACTACTATTTTCACTATATTTGTTCTTCCTATTCCTATTTCTTGGAATGCAAGGGACATTCTATTTGATGATATTCACTTCAATCTGTTTTTTTTTTTTCAGAATACTGTATCTCAATGTATAGATCTTTTACTTCCTTTGTTAGATTGATTCCAAAGTATTTCACAATTTTGGATGATATGGAGAAGGTTGTGGTTTCCCTAATTTGTCTCTCAGTAATTTTGTTGTTTGTGTAAAAGAATGATGTTGATTTTTGAATGTAGACTTTGTGTTGGGCATGCTATTGTATTTGGTTATTAATTCTAGAAATATGTTAATTGTAGTTTTTCGTGTCTTCTATGTAGACTATCATGCTATCTTTGAATAATGATGATTTCACTTCTTCCTTTCTCATCATTATTCTTTTTATTTTTCTCTCTTATCTAACTGCTCTTGCTAGTATTTCCAAAACTATATTTAATAGGAGTGGTGATAGTGGATATCCTTGTCTTGTTCCTGAATTTAAAGTGATTGTTTTCAGGTTTTGTCCATTTCATATGATATTGACTCTTGGCTTGTCACAATGGTTTTTATCACACTGAGGTAAACATCTATTCTAATTTTCTGTAGTTTTATTATGAAAAAATTCTGGACTTTGTCAAAACCTTTTTCTGTACCTATTCAATTGATCATATGATTTTTGTCATTGGCTCTGTTCATATGCTGTACCACATTTATTGATTTGCATATGTTATACTATCTCTGGATTCTTGGGACAAATCTCATTTGGTCATGATGTATAATCTTCTTGATGGTTTGCTGCATTTTATTTGATAGTATTTTACTGAGAATTTCTGCATCTGTGTTCATTAGGGAGATAGGCCTATAGTTCTCTTTGTCAGTTGGGTGCTTCCCTGGTTTTGGTAGTAGAGTAACACTCACCTTCAGAAATGAGTTAAGGGGAATTGATTTCTTTTCAATTTCATTAAAGGGTTTGAATAGTATTGATGTTAAATCTTCTTTAAATTTCTTGTAGAATTAAGCAATCAATCTATCATGTCCTGAACTTTTCTTTGTTGGTAAACTTTAATTACATTTTTATTTTATTAACTGATATTGGGTTATTGAGAATTTTTATAACCTCTCTACTCAGCTTTGATAGTTCACACATTTCTAGAAATATATCCATTTTTTTCTGTGTTTTCTAATCTCTATGATTAAAGGTTTTCTAAGTAGGTATTGATGATGTTTTGAATTTCCAAGGGTCTGTAGTGATTCTAGCCTTTTTATTACATGGATTTGAAGGGATTTTATCCTCTTTATTGATAGTGTTGATAAGGGGTTTATTAATTTCTTTTCTTCAAAGAAGCAATTGAATCATTAACTCTTTGTATTATTTTCTTAGTCTTAATTGCATTAATTTCTGCTTTAATCTTTACAATATCTTTCTTGTATAGCTTTTAGAACTGACCTGCTCTTCTTTTTCTGGAAGTTTGGGGTATAGCATTAAGTTTTTTATTTCTGTTCATTCTGTTTTCGTCGTGTGAAAATTAATCACTGTTATACATTTCCCTCCTAGGACTGCTGTTATTGTATCACAAAGATTCTGTTAAATTGTATTTGCATTTCATTTGATTGTAGATATTGTTTAATTTCTTGTTTAATTTCATCTGTGACCCATTGGTTATTCAGGAGGATATTGTTTAATTTCCATGTGTTTATAGAATTTTCGCAGTTTGTTTTGTCATTATTTTCAATTTTATTGCACTATGCATGGGATAATTTCAATTTCCTTGAATTACTTAAACATGTTCTACAGTCTAGTACATGATCTATTTTAGAGAACAGCCCATGCACTGCTGAAAAGATTGTGCATCTGATGTTGGATGAAACATATACATATATATATGTATAATATTTAAAATATTATATATTATCTATAATATGTACAATATTTATATATTTATATATAATTTTTAATATATTTTCTGTTCTTGTGTTGAATCTCTAGGATATATATATATATATATATATATATATATATATATTTCTCTTGAAGTATTCCCCTAACAAGTATGAAGTGACCTTTATCTCCTTTGATCATTCTTGGTTTGAAGTTCTCTTTGTCTGCAGATATTTAGCCCTGCTTTTTCTGGGTTCCCATTGCATGGAGTGTTATTTTCCATTTTTTGACTTGTAGTCTTTGAATTTTTTTTTTTTTTGAGTTAAATGTTTTCTTGTATAAAACATATTATTGGATCTTACTTCTTATTAGATTCTGCCAGTTTGTTTCTTTTGTCTTTAAATTGAGGCCATTTACATTGATGGCCTTAATTGACATCTATTGACTTGTCTTTATCATGTTATTTTGCTATTGTTGATTCTCTACTTTTATTGTGTGTTTAATTATTTCCCCTCCTTATTTTTTTCTTTTTGTTTTTGGAATTCAAGAATTTTTGCTGTTCTTGGAGTTGTGGTCATTTTTATCTCTGTCTGTAAAATCTTTTAGTGGACTGGTGGTCATGACTTTCTTAAGTTCTTTGTCCACTGAAGTACCTTATTTCTTCATTAATTTTCAAATATAGTTTTGTAGTGTACATCAGTCAGGTTTAGAAGTTGTTTTCTTTTAGAACATTATTTTTTATATTTTTATTAAAAAATTTTTTATGAATCAGGCACAAGGTCTCACTATGCACATCGGACTCATAGTGATCCTTCTGTTTTCAGCCTCCCCACCGCTGGGATTACAGGCATGAACCACTATGCCCAGACTTGGTCACTGGCTCAGCGCGTGGCCAGGGGCAGGAATGGCACAGCATTCAGGACCAGGGATCGAACCTTGGTCCATGCACTTGCCAAAGCAGGTGCTTAGTTCACTAAGCTATCTTGACCATCCTTATTTTAGAACTTTAAATACTTCACGCCAAGCTCTTCTTGAATTGATGGTTTGTGTTGAGAAGTCTCTCATGATTCTGATAGGTTTTCCTTTATATGTATTTTATTTTTTTCTCTATCAGATTTCAATGCTCTGTTCTTGTGCTGAATTTCTGGGATCTTGATTATTGTATGTCTAGGCATAGCTGTATTTTGGTTGTGTTTAATTTGAATTAATATGCCACATTTATCTGTATGTCAGGAAATTGATCAAATATGTGAAAGCATTACTAGGCGTCAGTGCCAAGAGCAGTAGAGCTACCTCAGTTCTGAGATAATCATCCTGACTGGTTAATGTCAGCTATTAGTCACTAGATAATCTGTGTCATGTGTTGCTATCTTTGAAAATGTATAAATAAATGCCTGTACTGTTCTGTGTGTTGTCTTGTCAATCTGGCTTGTCATCTTTTCTATCTTTTCCTCATTTTTGCTTCCGTTTCTCCCTGGGTGCAATGGAACACACTGACAGACCAATGTTTCCAATATTTCATTTTACACAGTGCTATTGTAAAGGGCATTGTTTCTCTAATTTCTCTCTCAGTGTGTTTGTTATTTGTGTAGAGGAATGCTATTGACTTTGGGTATTGACTTTGTAACCTGATATGCTACTGAATTTGCTTATTAATCCTAGGAGCTTCTTGGTAGAGTTTTCTGGGTCTTCCAAGTAGAGTATCATATCATCTGCAAATAATGACAGTTTGACTTCGCTTTATCTATTCTCTCTGTGATCCTTGAGATTCTATTTGTCCCACTTTTTAACTTAATATAACTTTTTTCCTTTTTGGCTTCTCTCAAATATATTTCTCTCTTTAACAACATTTGTCTCTCTGGCCCTAACGAGCCCATTTCATTGAATGGATCTTTTATTTCCTTAGTTAGATTAATTCCTAAGTATTTCATTTTCCCACTCAAGTGCTTGGTAAAGTAATTAAGGGATAAAAGAACCTTTTCCAGTTATTTCTAAAAGGGACGATATTGGCATAGGATACTCATCCTCACATTTTCAGAAGGGACTTTAAGACCCCACAGATGGCATCCAAGATAACTTGGATGTCTGATGATCCTCTTTGAGGCCACCGGTGGCCCCTCACTCAGGAGAAAATAATAGCAGCTCCTACAATGGTTAATGAACAAATGATGGTAAGGCACCTAGAATACTCCAATTGCACTTGGAATACCCCAATTATAGAATTAAAAAATGTCTGGAAGATGGAGATTGCTACAGGATTCGTGTCAGTTGTACCATGAAACTATGGGAGCACTGCAATAGGGATTGCCCAGTTATCTAGCTATTCCTTTACATTGTTCCCTTATGGTGATTGACTTAAAAGATATTTCTTTTCTATCCCTCTGCACTCTGAAGATAAACCAGTTTTGCATTTAGTTTACTCTATTAGTAATAAGCCCTCTATATGCGGCTTTCAATGGTGTTGTCTACCTCAGGGAATGGCAAAGAGTCCAACCCTGTGCCAAGAGTTTGTAGCTCCAGCCATTCTGTCATATGACAGACCTATCCACCTTCATACTTTATACATTTCATAGATGTATAAAGTATGTATACATACTTTAGATGTACATACTTTATACATACATAGATGTATAAAGGTTTTTTTCATAGATGTAAAAAAATGTATACATACATTTCACTTGCTTTTAGCACATGAATTCCAATCCATCTTATATCAAATGTATATCCAATTAGATGTTGCTCTCTGCAATGCAGATCTAGTGATAGCCCCTGAATTGATGCAAACTGTGGCACACTTTTCATATTTGGAACACTTTATTCAATGGAGACAAATTGTGCTGCAAACTATTAGATCCAGATTAAACATCTTACAACCTTAAATGATTTTAAGACTTTACTTGGTAACATTATTTGACTCGGACCAGCTCGTAAGCTAACTACTCATTAGTTAAGTCCTCTCTTTGACATTATCAAGGGAGACTCAGCCTCTACTTCTAAAAGAACATTTACACCAGAGGCTAAAAGTGCCTTAGATAAAGTTAATCAGGCTCTTTCTAATGTTCAGCTCTCAACAGTTGACCCATCTTTGCAATGCTTTTATTTTCCCAACTCAGTATCTGCTCACTGGGGTTCTTTGGCAGTGTCAGGGTCTCTTACAATGGCTACATATGCAGCATACTCCATATAAAACTGTTACTCCCTTTCATGATGCTGCAGCAGAATTGATTGAATGTGCAGAAATGTGTATGATTCAGCTTCTTGGTCAGGAGGCATAAACTATCATTATTCTCTTTTCTTCAGTCCAACGAAAATGGTTATGGTAATTTTCTCCTTTTGGCACTCTGCACCAGAAAATTTCTGTGGTGTTATTGACTGCTATTATCCTTCAGATAAATTAATACAATTTGCTTCTCTTCTACCCTTTGGCTTCTCTTCAAAAATAAGTCCAGTTCCTACAGCAGGGGGCATCTCCACCTTCATAGATGGATCAGCTTCAGGTCGAGGAGGTTACATAACACCCTCCTCTTCCAGAATACAAGACACAAGTTTTTTTCTCTTTTTCTTATAATTAAAAGACTTAATTATAAGCAGTCATATAGGCACTACAAGATCATTCATCCACTCCAATTAACCTCTTTTCTGACCGTGTTTATGTCTATAGTATAATGTGCTATGTTGAAATTGCCACTATACACACTGGTCAAGATCTTTTTAATTTACTTTACACTCTCCAAGTTGTCATACAGTCACATCATGTTTCCTGTTTTGTTGGTCATATACACTCTCATTCTCAATTATCAGGACCTCTTACTGAAGGGAATGCTACCATAGATTGCTGGGTGCTGTAACTGTGACTCCCCTGATACTATTCAACCCTCTTCTGCATCTCATACCTCTTATCATCAAAATATTTCTTCCTTACACAGTTTCATTTCACCCAAGAATAGTCCAAAGAAATTGTTAAACAATGTTCCTCATGTAGAGCATACCTACCCTCTTCTTCTATGAGGTCAATCCTGGGGGTTACAACTTAATCATCTTTGGCAGATGGATACCAAATAAATTCTTGAATTTAGTTCATGTTGTGTCCACATTTCAGTGGACACTTCCTCAGGATTCATTTTTGTTTCTTCCTACACTGGTGAAGCAACTAAATGTGTCATTGCTCAGTCTTTAGTGTTCTTAGATGCCCACGGATGTTTAAGACTGACAGCGACCCAGCATATACAAGTGTTGCCTTCCAAAAGTTTTGCAAAACTTTTCATATTTCCCTCATCGCAGTGATTCCTTCAAGTTCAAGGAATTGTTGAACATGCTCACCATATGATCAAAATTCAACTACAAACAAAATCTGGTCTAGTCAAATGAAATGGTCACAAAAGAACCAGTATGCCAAAAGTTAATCTCTGGTCCAGGGAAATAGCTCAGTAGAATATGTGCTTGACTGGTAAGCACATATTCATATTTTCAAGAAATAAATGACATTGACTGAGTGGGTAAAACAGATATATTTATTTATCACAGTTCAGAAGAGTGGAAGTCATGATTGGCATGCCTGCAGGGAAATGCATAGCATTGAATCAATAAATCAGAAATGAAATAGTATTTATAATCAACACTCTAACTCCCAATCTAGAAACATAACAGCATATTAAATTTGTATAAGAAAACATACAACAGAATTGAAAGTGTAAATGCCATAGAGAAAATCAATGAAAACAAAAGCTTATTCTTAGAAAGATCAATAAAATTGATAAACTCTAGCCAGGCTGTCTAGTAAGTGGAAAAAAGAATATATATATATATATATATATATATATATATATTATATATACATATCTATATAATATATTATATATATATAAATGAGAAACAGTCATTACTTATTTATGGATATTAAAAGGCTAGCGCGAAGGCATATTATGAATAACTTTAGGTCCACAAGCTTGGGAACTTATACAAACTTGATTCAGTAAAAGAGTATAAAGCTTTATTTTCAATCCCACAATCTTATAATTATTTGCAGTCTTACAATTTACAAAGTTACAATATTGTAAATTTGACACAAAGAAAAATAATCTGTAATAAACTACATTTGTTAGAATTTGGTGTCAACAATTAACAACCTACCCAGATAGAAAATACCAGGACCAGATAATTTTACTTGAAAATTCTAACAACATTTAAATTAGAAAATATACCAATTTCCTACAGAAACTTTAAGTACAGAAAACACTACATACTCCATTTTAGAAGACCAACATTGCTCAAACTTTAAAACCAGATAAATTACAAGGAAAGTAAATTACAGACTAATATTGCTTATGAACATAGATGATAAAAATCTTCAACAAAATATTATCAAAAGAAATTTGATTTATGCTCATTATATACCATGACCAAATTAGATTTATTCCTGATATGAAGGTGTTTTGAACATTTCAAAATTAATTAATGCTATGTCACTATATCAACAGACTGAAAGTATTATAGAATCATGTCAATACAAAAAGAAAAAGCATTTTTTTAAAAAAAGCAGCAATTATTTAGAAAACTAGGATTAGAAAAGGGAAGTTTTTCAATTTAATGAAGAATATTGACCAAAACATGTCAGCTAAAATGATACCTAAGTGTGAGAAACTAGATAGCTCCTCCTAAAGTAAGATAGATGACAGGGATGACCCTCTTCAATTTTATACCAGAAACAAGGTATTATAGCTATTGTAGTCAAACAAAAAATAAAAGATAAACAGATTGAGGAAAAGATTGTCTATGTAGTAAACATTATTATTCTTGTAGAATATCCTAAAGAATGAGCAAAAGTTTTGGAACTAGTAAAAATTATAGCAAGTTTAAAGGATACAAATACTTATATGCAAAAAGTACTTATTTTTTATAAACCTGCAATTGAAAATTGGAATTTAAAATGAAAATCACAAATCCATTTACATTAGTACCAAGTTTTATACATAATTCTAGTGATATATGTTTGAGATATAAATGAGAAAAAAAAATCACAAAAAAATGATAAAAATAAAAGACTTAAGTATAGAGTGCATGTCTATAACTAGGAAGACAACATTGTTAAAATGTCAGTTCTTCTCAACTTATTCTACAGATTCTATGAAATTTGAATCAAAATCCCATCAAATTACTTGGTGGAGGATGGCAAACTGATTCTAAAGTTTATATACAGGATGGGAAGGACTCAGAATCCAACACAAAACAGAAGAACAAATTCAGAAGACTAATAATACCTGACTTCAAAATGACTGTAATGTGGACAATTTTGAGTGGAAAAAATATATAAATATTTGTGTATACACAATAACACAAATATACAGCTACTTTCTCTTAGTTCAATGAAAAGGTTTTGAACTACTAGTGTTTAGACAAGATATCATGCCTACATCTTGTACTAGGAATAACTACTACAAAGACAACAATGTGCAATGTATCAATTATTGTAACTGTGCTACTAACCTGTTTTGAAACTATGTCATTGCTACTTCTTTGTCAATAAAATTATTAAAATAAATAAATGACTGTAATGTTACAAAGACCAAGTCAGTATGGCATTAGTGAAGGAACTGACACATAGACCAATGGAACATAATAAAGAACTGTCAATTAAACTCACTCAAATTTAAATGAGCAATTATTTTATATCACAGCAAATTTTAAATTGATGGCTGTGTTAACCTTCCCATTTCTGAAACAAGGTAACCAATACACCCAACTCAAAGGAGGCTTATAACTTCTTAATTTGGCTTATGGGTTTAGGAGTTTTCAAGCTCTGGACAACTGGCTCCAAAACAAGAATGTCACAGTGGAAAGTTTTGTGCAGCAAAGCTTTCTACCTAGTGGCAATTGGGAAATAGCAAGGGAGCAGAGTCTGACAGGAAGGGGCAAAGGCTCAGACACAGAACCCAAGGTCACAGCTCCACAACCCAGATAGATACACCCAGAAGTGTGCCACCAATTCCCTATGGGATTCCCAAATCAATCAAGTTGATACAGTTATGGTTAAGCATCACTGGCACAGGATAACTTGTGTTGCAAATCTCCTCTATGTAGCTCGTAGAGTTGTCTCCTAGGTGTTATGTGGCAATTGCCAAATCAAGGAGTGGGGAAGACATTAACACAGGAACTACATTCCAGAGCAGGATGTCAAAACCCAGGTCCAATAAGAAATCAGCTCTTTTTTTGTTTTTATTTTATTGAGAAAAAAATAGCAATGAGACAGTTTCAAAACTTATTAATAGGACAGTTTCAATAATTAATACATTGTATATTGTTATCTTCTTAGAGGTTATCCATAGTACAAGAAGCAGACAGGATATCCTGTTCAAACGCTATTAGTACAAATTTTTCTTCCTATTGAATTAAGCAAAAGTAGCTGTATATCTATTCTAACTATACTGCATATACCAATACAAAATGGTTCATCATTTATATATTTTTTTGTTTAGTCTTGTCAGAGATGGGTATTCTGTTGACATCTAAGTACTATAGGTGTGTGAATTCAACAAAACAATTCAACACAGTCCAGCAGTTCACAATAGTAGTGGGTTATCCACAGAAGTTGTTGACTTGAGCCTT
>NDGM011197468.1:0-11258 GCA_002564305.1 Octomys mimax
GAAAATTTGGGACACTACCGAGTTACATGATGTTACAGTACAAGTTCTCATATGTCCTGAGTAATAGGATATCATGTCCGCACCTTGTATGGCAATTAACCATTAGGAAGAATGTATGCAATGTGTTAATTATTGAAACTATCCTACCAATTTTGTTTGAATCTGTCTTATTGCTATTTGTTTCTCAATAAAATTATGGGAAAAAAATAAAAAATAAAAAAATAATCCCAATACTCCTAAAAAAAAACCCATTTTATATGGATTTAGAGTATTATGATATCCATGATTGTTAGAAAATAAGTTTCAAGAAAAGGCAATACAAAGGAAGGACCATTTTGTATCTGTATATGCAGAATAGTTAGGATAGATATACAGGTACTTTCACTTAATTCAATGAGAAGAAAATTTGTACTAATAGTGTTTGGATAGGATATTCTGTCTACATCTCGTACTATGGATAACCACTAAGAAGATGACAATGTACAATGTATTAATTATTGAAACTGTCCTGTTAATCAGTTTTGAAACTGCCTTACTGATATTTTTTCTCAATAAAATAAAATATTAAAAAAATAAAATACAAAGGGTGTAGTAGGTAGAGCTCAGGGGCTGGGTTGCAATCCCTGGTGTGCTGTACTGGCCGCCCCCCACCAGGGCATGCTGAGGTAGTGATTGAGACTGGGCGTGGTGTCACGCACCTGTAATCCCAGGGTTTGGGAGGCTGAAAACAGGAGAATTGCAATGAGTTCAATCTACCTAGTGAGACCTTATACACCTTGTTGACCCTGTACTAAATAAATAAATAAATAAATAAATAAATTACAAAGGATGTATGTAGGTTATATTCAAATAAGATGACATCTTACATGGGGGACTTGAATATCTACCATATACGCAGGAGGTCCTGGAGTCAGCACTCATGAATACAGAGGGATGATTTTGTTGATATTTACAAAATATCTGAGGTCCTGGATTTATACAACCTCCTAGTGATTCTGCTTCACTGATGGAAGACTGACTGAATCAGAACCCTAGGAAAATACTAGGTCCAGCTGCTATGAGACTCCTGCAGGAGAAGATTCCAATAAGTAAGCAATAATAAGTATATGATTATTAATAATTAGTAAACGCATTAATTTTTCATCACTGTAACAAAACATCTCATATAAGCTACGTGAAAGAAAGAAAGATTTACTTCCACCCCAGGGCTTCAGAGGTTTCAGTCCATGGCTCTCCAGTTTCACTGCAGTGGGTCTGAGATGATGCAAAACATCAAGGTGGAAGGGTGCGATGACGGAAAGTTGTTTACCTTGTGGTAGCCTAAAGCAGAGACAGTGTATGTGTGAGAGATGAAGGAACTAGGCCTAGATATGGCGCCAAAAGTCTTGTCTCCATTATCCGCACCCTTCAACTAGGCCCTATCTACTGTCTCTGCTACCTCCTAATAACACCATTGAATTATGATCTCCATGGTAGATTAATTTGATGATGAAGTTAAGAGTCCTTAGGGTCTGTACACCTTTCAAAATTCTGTCCTCTGACAGCTGGGTATTGTGTCACGTGCCTGTAATCCCAGCTAGTCAGGTGGCTACAGCAGAAACATTTCACAGTTAAGGCCAAGTCAGGTAGCTCAGTGAGATCCTGTCTCAAAATAAAAGAAAGTGAAAAGGATTGTGGATTCAGCTCCATGATAGATTGCCCCTGGTTTCAATACCCAGTACCATAGAAAACAACAAAAGTCCAACCTCTGAAACGAGCTTTGTGGGGATATTTTTTATCTAAACTAACAGTAGATAATATTATCAGAAATGGCAACATATGTATACATAAAAGTAGAACAAGAGACCCATAAGTAGCCGAATATGTGTCACATGTGCTACCAGAGGCAATGGGGAGATACAACATTGTGGACAAGAGATTGTTGCATTCTTTCATCTAATAGGAACTCCTGTCTTAGCTCCTGTCTGCTAATCTAAATACCAGTTTCTTGTATTACTTTTTTATTTTTAACTGATTTATAAACACAAAACTGTATGCATTATACATTAACATAAATCACATCATCATTTGATGTTTCAATCCATGTGTAATGTTTAAGTCAGGTTAAATATAGCTATCTCCTCAAACATGTATCTCTTGTGGTAAAAATATTCACAGTACTTTCTTCCAGAATTTAAAATGCACAGTCCATTATCATTATTACTGTTGCTGCTGTTAATCACTCGATCATGCAATACCACACCAGAGCTTCTGACTTCTACCCATCCGTCAATCTTTCTTCTCTCCTTCCTTCTTTATGGCCTTTTCCTGCCTCTGGTAACATTTCCCATCATTCTACTATCATGACGTCAATATTCATGACGTTGACTCCTTAAGATTCTACATCTGAGTCAGATCGGGTGGTTTAACTTAGTGAATCAAGTGGATGCTGATTCAATATACAATGCAATATGTTAGGGATGGGTTCCAAGTCTAAGTGGAAAATTCATTGATGTTTCTAATATGCCTTCTACACACAGTCTGAAGGGCATATTTTCCCAGCACTGATGGTTCCTCCCCAATTCCCAGATCCAAAATATGAAATTGGCTGAGTGTTGATATGCCAATTTAAATCAAAATTCTATGCCATTTTCACAAGTCAAAAATTCTATACCATTTCCACTTTAGATTTTGGGATTAGGGAGGATGGATCTCCATTGGGAAAATTCTTTCCATCTCCCTGTTTCAGGTTTCTGTCCTGTGAACTAATGAATGGCTTCAATGGAGACATTATATTGATATGATTGAGTATGCCCAGGAGGATGAGCATGAAAGGATCAATGAACCTTTGACATAAGTCCAGAGCATCCTGAACAAACTGGAGGAAAATCTCAGGTTCCTGTGGTTGTTGTAGTCACTGCTCATTTATTGAATGGACTAAGATGGTATGTGAAGACTCCAGTAGGTGCTGGGGGTGCCAATTAACCTCCTTGGGAGAGCATCTAAACATGGCTTGGCCTCTCATAGAAATTTGTGCTTCTTATTTTCAACAAATGAATACAATTGAAATTTGAATATATATATATATATATATATATATTCCCCCTTCCTGGTAGACTCTTTGGGAAAATCCACACAAATTTAACATGAAGCTTTAAAAATTGGTTTCTTTAAACTGCTCTCTGCCTGTAAATAGTGGTGCTGAGGGCGGCTTTCTCAGGCCATTCTTTTTGCTAAGTGTGCTGAGCTACTAAGACAGGTGAATTAGGATGCCAATATCATGCAAGTCCCTAATTCACTCACAGGGAACTGGGGTTTATTTTTATACTTATCTCTCTAAATTGTCAGATGGAGGAACTTGGACTTCTGAGGACTTGGAGAAAACCGTGGTCCCTTAGGAAGTGGAGAAAAGTTACCTGCTAGGGCTCATACTCAGAAAACAAGGTCCGACCCACAGTGGGAACCCTGAATGTCCAGTGAGTGAATGAATGAAATTCAAGCCAACAGCTGATCTGCTTTGGTCTGGATGAATGTGGATATTGAGGAATGGCAAGAGGACTGGGAAGCATGTAGGGCATGTTACGGTTTATGTCTGGTGTCCCCCCAAGCCTCACCTTCTCCTATGTGGGGCTTCTGAAGGGTGACTGAGTTATGCCAGGTGTGTGATCCTAAGAGGGAGGAACCGGTTGGAAGAGGAAGACGCCGGGTTGTGACCTGAATGTACTGGGTACGGCTCGCCCTCCACTCCTCCTTGCACGCTGCCTCCTGATCTTTATGACATAAGCATTTTTCTCCAGCCCTGATCCTTCCACCAGGCCTTCCTGTTTTGGAGCAGGTGACTATGAGCAAAAAGTATCAACTAAAATAAACCTCTCCTCTTTTAAGTCGCAGGTGTTGGAGTTGATGTCCCAGGAATGAGAAAGTGATGAAGACAGGGCAAGAATTGTATTCTGACTGTCAACAGCCTCTGGGCCAGGCCGTGGAAAAGAGCCACCTCCTCAAGGCCTCAGCAGGTGACTTTGACCCAGGTGGTTGTTTTCTTATCTGAACTCTGCAGGTAAAGATCTTCTCTCCTCGCTGGAAAATATCCACTAAAAGTGAAAGGGAAGTGAACTTGGCAAATAGTCTTTCAAATCTGCAGCTTAGGTTTTTGAATAAACATTTCACAACAAGACACAGGCTGGCTTAAGCTTGGCTCTGATGAAGACAAAAAGTGTCTAGCAATTGCAATAAGAATGCTCAAAGTACCTTGGGGTTACAACACATATCACAGACTTCAAACCCCTTTTCAATACATTATCTCAGTTTAAGTGGTACAGCTTGGCTTCACTATGGGCAAGATGTAGGACTGTCTATTTTTTTGTGTGTCAGTTAATAGGATGCTGAGGCTAGACAATGCCGTGCAACTTTCCCATTGTCAAATCATCATTTGAAAAACAGTTGTTTATCAGGGTAGAATGTTTTCTAGGTGTGCACATGCTCACAATGGCAGTAGGCTTCATCTTCAATTTACTTGACCTAGATAGTGCTGATTTTGAACTACAGAACGTTTTAGACCATAAAGAAGAATAATGTAAAGCAACTACCTAATACCCATTGTATAGAAATCAGCTTACAAATTCAAAAGAAAACAGGGCTCTTTATAACTTTGTGTTATGTCCTACTTTACCATGTTGTATAGGTTGGTATTTTAAGGTCCATGAATGATGGTTTGTGAAATTTCATCAAAACGCCGAAGGAATATTTTTCTTTCCTAAAATCTTTCGCGATTTTAGTCAGAATATCTCTGGCTGTACCTTAGTAACCAGGCTGATGAAGTCTTCCATCTTTGAGAATTATGTGATTGAGCCCTCTGCCTCCCTCCTGAGTGCTTCTGTGCACGCGCCTGCGGAGGAATCCACACCCAATGGTTGATGCGTCTTAGAGATGCTAGCGTGAGTGAGTCCTTATGCCCAAGCAAAAGCAGAAAGGCTCTGCTATTTCATTCCAGGGACAACTGTGCATTCAGGGGTGTGCTGTCTTCTTCATTTCTGAATTTAGAGCCTCACTTCAAAGGAAGAAAACAGTGGGAACCAGCAAGCTCCCATCTGCTTGTCTGGTATTTGTAGACATTATCATCACTGTGGACAGGTGGTGGAAGAGTGGTTTGCTCCCCTCTCACCCTGTCCATGTAGGTTTCCAACATTTTCGAGACACAAGGAGTATTTTTTTCAGGTGAATGCCACAGAGATCTTACAGAAGATGCATCTGTTTTTGACTTCTAATTAATCAAGATAACATCTCTCTCAACCATTAGACAGTAAAATCAATACTTCAGGCAGCTGTACCGCCAGTTAGACTTATACACCAATACCTATTATTGGCAAATCAGTGAGGTATTTAACCATGTTGTACTCTATCATTTTATAATATGTGAACAATGTGACTATGTTGAAGGTGTGGATCAGGGGTGAATTCTGACCCAGGAACAAGTCATGCTCCAGCTTCTAAAACCTGGGATGATAGTTCATTTCTCATAGTTGAATTGGCAAGACACCACTCATCCATAATTGTGGATGCCAAAATCTCAGGATGTGAAAAACACAGGTGCTATAAGTATCACTGTGTAAAAATGTGGAGCAAGCAGCCTAAGAAATGTGGTCATGTGGAGGGTTCACTTGCTAGCCTCGGCTGAAATGCTGGAGGCTTTGTCTACTCAGCCTTGCTTTCCAAGTGAGATTAAAAGTATGAGAATAAAGGGATTGACATTCTCTGGATGTAGCATATGGAAGATCCTGAAGTCCAGCTGACAGGGGGACCAAATGCTGGGTGTTTTATTGTCAGATTTATGTGACACCTGTTCTGGTACTCTGAATGCCCTTTGAGGTGGACCCCATCAAGATACGGCTTCACTGTAGGGGCAGGACTCTCACCTGTGGCAGCCGACAGCCTCCTCCTGCTCTGGATCGAGAGGACTGAGTTGATGCTTGGCTGTGTGTCCCAGTGATTGGCCAGGTTCTGAGACACTGAGAAACCAGGGAAGTGTGTAGGATGCGAAATGTGTTCCTCGTGGACTCTGCACTTGGCTTTCTCTTATCCCACAAGCCACGGGTCATTGTCACTGTTCACCAGGGTGTTCTAAGTCTCAGAATTCCAAACTTTCATCTGGCTTATAAATATTCCGGGGAAAATATTCCTGAAAGCGTGATGAGTTCTAGGTGACCTGGCATCTGGAGAAGACATTCTTAATATATTGAGGAGGGGGCTTCATGGCATTTTCCTCTTAGTAGGCCTGCTTTTTCACTTTAAATTCAGATTGTCTTAAGCAACTCCATCTGTCCCATTAGAAGAGCAAATCCTGTATCAAACACAAGGTGCAGGCCGATGTCGTGGCCATGGGTTTGTGGACATGAGCAAGGGTTTGATTGGTTACCTTAGCTTTGATGTTAAATCTCCCCCAAATGTATTATTATATAAGTGTGTATAGTGTATAAGTTCTAATTATGTGTGAACCTAATTATGAATTGAAAAGCCACTCATCTGCCCAGGAAGTTGTTTGGCTGACATTTTAATTTTCCCACTTGTCTGCACCATGATATGAGAGGCAAGCCACCTTCCGACAGGAAATGCTTTCAATTATTGTACAGACTCACTGTGGATGCAGCAATCCTGTTTGGCACTCCTGAGCATTCTTCCAATTCCGAACTCACATTTGAAACTGTTGGTCTGCGTCTTTCAGTGTTAAAGTCAAAGCCAGGGCTGGTTTTGCACAAGACATAGGTCAGGCAGGTGTGTCTCTGTCATTCATTCTGTCCCGGTACTCTAGCCACAGTGTGGTATTTTCCTTTGTAGTTGATGAACACAGTGCCAGCCTCTCCTTTGGTGGCTTAGGTCATATCTAGATCTTCTGCTCTGACACAACTACCAGGTCTGCTTTCTCTGTCAATGATTCTCCATATGTATTCATTCAGCCATTTGATAAATAATGGTGATGTATCTACTCTGTGCCAAGCACCTTGCTAGATGCTGTTTGGCATAACATGATGATTATGCTTTATGTGGTCTTTGTATTTGTGAGCTATAGTCCTCATTGGGAGGGATAATAGTACTCAAGAACATAAACATAAAAATACTTTTGAATCACCACCATGCAGCCTCCCAAAACAAAGCATACCACACTATTCAAATATAAAAACAACATGAGACCTTGACCAAGCAGCATCTCCTCTTCTCCATCCTCCGAGAATTTTCCATGGCTCAAGAGAGCGCTACCCCCAAGAAAACACACCTTTCCCCAGGTTCTGTAATATGGCTAGTCCAGGTGAACATACAAAGACCTGACTTTCTAAACTCAGGGCAGGACAACTCTGAAAGCCACCCCACTCCCAGACCCCCTATAGGAGTGATGGCAAGCCTCTTAGAAATCGAGTGCCCACATTGTAACCCAAAACTCACTTATTTATCTCAAAATCCCAATGCTGCAAGGAAACTTGAAGATGCCATGTTCAGCTGCTGGGGTGTTTTGGCTCCCATGCCAACAGATAAGGCTCTGAGTGCCTGCTGTGACTCACACACGTGACACAGGTTTGCCACCTCTGCCATACAGGGTCAACCAAAGCCTCTGCTGTAGCAACACAGTTAATGTTTCCCTCTGCCTAAACCAATCTCCTTCTTTCTCTTATAACTTGTTCCAGAAGGAACTTTCCACAAACCAACAGAGGAATCTCAGAGATTCTACCAAGTGCCTGACCTAAAGTACCATGCATGCTAACAAGTGGCACTGTACTGATGCCATCAGTAGGGAGAACAGGGAGATAGTTCCCCATGGTAAGGCAAAAACTTCTGAAAAGCCTAGAAAGGTGAAATGCTGCGAAGCCAATGGCCTGGAAGGGTGGCACCTCTGAGCATCCCTCTCACACTGATGTCCCAAGTCCTCCCCACATGATCTGTCCTCTCCCATTCGAATCCACTTCCCTTTACAAACTACACAAACGAGGCAAAGCTCTTCCTTGCCTAAGATCCAACTGTGGACTTCTTCCAGACTATAGTGTCACCCTTATCAATTGCTACTCTGGTCCTAATTTTTTTTGATCAACATGTGTTAATGGTGTGTATTAATGGGATTTGGTGCAATATTTTAGTAGATGCATATAACATGAACAGACGAAATCCCATAATCCATTCCTTCCTCTTCCAAACCTCTGCTACTCACTTTTCCACATTCAGGATGACTTTTTAAAAATGTTATAGATGCAAGACAATATGAGGTCTTTGTCTTTCTGTGCTTGGAAAATTTTGGTTAATATAATGTCCTCCAATTCCACTAATTTTATTTCAAATAACAGGATTTGTTCTTCTTTATTGCTGAATAATATTCTATTATCCAGACATACCACCTTTTTGTTATCCACTGATGGACTTCTTGATTAGTTTCATATCTTAGCTGTTATAAATTGTGCCACAGGGCCAGCCAAATAGCTCAGCAGATTAAAGTGCCTGCAAGCAGGCACAGGGGCCAGAGGTTTGATCCCCAGGCCTGTCATGCCAGCCCTGTCCCCAGGGCATGCTGAGATGGCCATTGAGACTGGATATGGTGGCATGTGCCTGTAATCTTAGCTCTTGGGAGACAGTAAAAAGGAGAATCACCACGAGTCTGATCTAGTAGTGAGACCCTGAACACTCTGTAAACCCTTCCCTAAAATACAAAAAAAAAAAAGAGAAAGAAAATAAAAATAAAAATAAATTGTGCCACAATAAATGTGGCAGTGAAGATACTTTTTAATATACAACTTCATTTGCTTTGGTTATATGCCTAGAAGTGGGCTAGTGGAATCTTAGGGTAGATTTATTTTTAGTTTCTTTAGGAATATGAAAACTGTCTAACATAGTAGTTAAATTTATATTCCCATTAAATAAGAATTCTTTTTTCTCCATATTTTCACCATTGTTCGTTATTTTTTGTGTTTTGAAGAGTAGCCATTCTAACTGGGATGAGATCATATCTTCTGTACCTTGGATTTGTATTTCTGTGATGGTAGGTGATATTGACCATGTTTCGTGTATTTATTACCACCTTGTATTTTTTCTTTTAAGAATTATGCATTCAAATAATTTGCCCAAATTCTAAGCTGATTATTCTTCTACAACTTGCTGTTTAATCATCAATCCCTTTGTATCATTCGCTGTTTGAAATTTTTTAAATAGGTTGTGTTCGTATAGTCCTTGCAGCTTTGCTGAAACCAAAAGACCCTTGTATGGTTGTCCTTGTTTAGATATAGGGCTGAGGAATAGCTTGGCAGAGCGCCAGTGTCAGGGCTAGCTATGGACAGCAGGACCCTACTCTGGTTAGCTCCGGAGGGCATGATGCATTCAGAGGAGTTATGTTGTTCACAGGGTATCCGGGAGAGAGAGTGGCAGCCTCCACGTACCCATCCTTACTGCTAGCCCAGACTTTGAGGCTCACACGCAGCCCTGAGGCTAAGCTGGCCACAAGAGTCCCAGCTGCTGTGCCCAGGAGAGTCCTCCACAGACCCACAGAGAGGAGTCCGCATGGCACCCACCTCGCTGAGCCTCCAGCTTCTGTCAGTCTCACACCAGGCCCTCTAACTAGTGGAGCCTGTGCCCCATGACTCAATTACAGAGAAACAGGGAAACCAAGTGTCTGGCTTTGTATCTAGGGTAGCTTTGACAAACTCACAGGTAAAAAAAAAAAGTCAAAACTTTAGGCAAGGTGTTCAGAGGTGATGAATAGACAAATAGAGTTAGTGATGTCCACCTGACCTGAAAACAGAGTTGAGGGTAGAGATTAAAGGACCTTTCATACCAGCTAGGGAGCTGACAGCTGGGGTACTGCCCAGCACGCTTTCTCATGCCCCATGTTCAGGCCTGGAGAAAGGTCTTCTAATTTATTGCTTAAGTATCTCTTCAGATTTTCTGTTTCTTTTACTGTCACCCTAATGCAATGCTCACAAACCATAGCCTTAGGGCTGGCCAAGTACCTTAGCCGATTAAAGTACCTGCAAGCAGGGGCAGGAGCCAGGGGTTTGATCCCCAGGCCGACCCTGCCAGCCCTGCCCCCGGGGCGTGCTGAGTCGGCAATGGAAACTGGGCGTGGTGGTGCGCACCCGTAATCCCAGCTCTTGGGAGGCTGTAAACAGGTGGATCAGTATCAGTCTGATCTAGTATTGAGGCCCTGAACACCCTATAGATCCTTCCCCATAAAAAATAAATAAATAAAACACAGTCTTCAGACCAAATATTACTTTTCCAAAAAAAATATTAGGGGTAGTTTTAGAGCACAACAGCAGAGTTGAATAGTTTCGCTAGAGACCTTTCCTGACTGAGGGTACAATGCTGACTTCCTGGTCCTTTATAGAAGGGCTTTGCTAACTGTCTTAGTTGTTTTCTTGCTGCTGAGGCAAAATTCCCAACACTCGTGTGTTGAAGAAGGAAAAGGTTAAAAAAAAAAAAGAAGAAGAAGAAGAAGGAAAAGCTTATTTTGGCTCAGAGCTGTAGAGGTTTCCGCCCATCATTGGCTTGGCCCAAGGCCGAGTGGCATGACAGCAGGGCATGGCGGAGGAGAAGAGGATCACGGTATGTCAGCAGGAAGAAGCGAGACTTCCTTCTCCTTTCCGCCCAGCCAGGCTCCGAGTCTATCGATTGGTGCCACGCACACACGGGGTCGGTCTTCCCTCTTCAGTTCATCATCTCCCGCGTCTAGAACAATGCTAAAACAGTCAGTAGACTAATCCATTATCACAAACTCAGGACCCAGTTTCTCACATCTCTGATCCAGCCACTCCCAAAAGTTCCATCAGGGAGCATGGGAGGCTTTGGAAGGACAGCTAGATAAAAGCCATAGCACTGACCCAATGCTGCTCTAAGCCACTGCCATCACTTACTGAGCTACTGCAAGCTTTTCTTGAAGAATCTGGCACTTCTCATCAGCACCTGCATTCTGATGTCCCACTATAGTCAGTGCTTACTGAAAAACATAAAGGTGGGGCCCCGGAGATAGCTCAGTGCTCTAAGCACCTGCCCAGGCAAACGCAAGGACCTGGGTATGATCTCCAGTACTGCACGCTGCACCGGCCCCACCCCTGGGTGCACTGAGTTGGCCACTGAGGTCAATGCAGTGCTCTTCTTGACTCAGGTTGCTGCCTTGTTACTGTATCCTCAGATGGTGATGAGAGAGAAGGAGAGAGGAAAAGGAAAAGAAAGAGGGAGAGGAAGAGGTGGAAGGAGAGACAGAGAGAGAGAGAGAGAGAGAGAGAGAGAGAGAGAGAGAGAGAGAGAGAGAG
>NDGM011197470.1:0-24411 GCA_002564305.1 Octomys mimax
TCTTCTTCTTCTTCTTCTTCTTCTTCTTCTTCTTCTTCTTCTTCCTCTTCTTCTCCTTCTCCTCCTCCTCCTCCTCCTTCTCCTTCTCTTTCTCCTTCTTCTTATACCAGGAATTAAACTCACAACCTTGTGCTTGTCAGGCACTTAAGCCACTGAGCTATCTTCCCTGCCCCTCAGAGTTATTTTTTGGAAAATGGACATAAATCAAAAATTAAGACAGGTTGCAATTTTGGCAAAAGCATATAATAATACACATTAACTGTGTGGATCAGCCAGAAACACAGTATCATTCACCAGGGCAGTCTACACATGAGTGCTCCTCTGTAGTTGCTTATTTAAGTGGAAGTTTCTATGCTAAGTGCCTTGCCTCAAATGTTTTTCTTGCACATTGGCAAAGAGAAATAAGCTTTCTTATTTATAAATACAGACCAGAAAAGATCAATAGGGTGCCACAACTATGTTTTTCAAGATTCATAGATGTTAATTAAATGAGGTGATAAAATCGCTAATTGGATTCAGAAGGTAGAACTATGGCAAGGGATATTTTTGAAAGGATTTTAAAGCATTCCTTTTATTGGAAGGAGGAAGACACCTTTTGTGTTGGAATCTGGAGTAGCCGAATTTTTTTAAGAAAGCTCCACTTATTTGTAACTTTCTTAGAGGAGGATACTCAGTTTTCTTAATATTTTCTTAACTTACAAAATGACAGAGTTGGGGGCCAGGGAGATGGCTCTGTAGAATAAACACTTGCCTTGCAAGCGCAAGGGCTTGAGTTCAATCACCAGTTCCACCAAAAACAAACAAACAAACAAACAAATGACAGGGTTCACAATTAGTTGGTCTAAATTGACATTTTCTGCAGAAAGTTGCAAAATGGCAGCACACAGCAACTATTTTCATGGTGATTTTTTTTTTTTATATTTTAGGGAAAGGTCTACAGGGTACTCAGGGTCTCACTACTAGATCAGACTTGTAGTGATCTGCCTGTTTGCAGCCTTCCAAGAGCTGGGATTACAGGCATGTGCCAGCACTCCCAGTCTTCGTGTTGACTATTTTTGTTAATTCTCCTAGACTTACGAACTAGAGCTACCGTGAATCACCATTTCCTATTGGCCATCTTCAAATAATGTGCAGGTAATACTACTACTACTTTTGCACATGCATGTACATCCACCCAAATATATCCTTCAAAAAAAGAATATTCTGCATACAGTAGGAGTTTTAAAAAAGGAACAACTTTGGTTTTAAGGTAGAAAGGAAGAAAATACATTTTTAGGTTTAGACAACCTGGCGATAATTTGAGGCCTACAAAATTATCAGCATTTTCTTAACGAACTTAGTTTTAGAGAAATTCATCCCCGCATATTTAGTAGATGGAAAATTCCTAGACTGAGTCTTCTATGACTTTGTACTTGCCATAGCATTTTTAAAGAGGCTTTACCTCATCTGGGCCCAGACCAGATGAGGTAAAGCCTCATTTGCCTAAATAAATCATGCTCACCTTGTTCATCACTGCATCTCCTGGCCATATTGCACTGTGTGATATGTAGGAGGTGTTCGAAGATATGTGTTGAAGGAATGAAAATATGGCTCCTGACCCCAGTAATTTCAGGCTACTGTGTGAGACAGTTCTGGAAATAAATAATTATATTATAAAGTGATAAATGCAGCAGAGATATTTACCTAGTAATCTACAATCTTCTTTCTTAGGAACAAATAAACAACAACTACAACAGGAGTCACATAGAAAGTAGATGGCCCAGGATAAAAGTGAAGAGGTAGAATTTCATTGGTGAGAGAGTTGTACTCTGAAACCTGGGCTAATATTGAATTTTGCATTTTTAGCTCCAAGTTTCCTGGAAAATAAGACAAAAGTAAAACATGATGGATAAATATTTCTCATTATCAAATACAGGAAAGTAAATCATTTTGACAAGAACAACAAGCTTTTACTGGTAAAAAGGATCTGAAATGGATTCATCCTCCAGATACGTAAAGGGGGAATACTGAGCTATGTGT
Source organism: Octomys mimax (assembly GCA_002564305.1). Taxonomy (NCBI): domain Eukaryota; kingdom Metazoa; phylum Chordata; class Mammalia; order Rodentia; family Octodontidae; genus Octomys; species Octomys mimax. The sequence goes on from NDGM011197470.1 coordinate 2,020, forward strand.
AGTCTAATATTGAGGAGGAATTTTTTTAAAAAGCAGAATATTCTTGCTATGACTATTTTTACACTGATGCTTAAAACACCCTAACTTGCCTACTATTAAGATGTAACTCAACAGTCATCATGAGTAAAGCTGTTGTGTGGAAAAATTGTCATCTCCCAGACACTAAATGGCTACCTAGAGAGTCCCACAAACAAGGAGATGCTGGAAAGCGGTTAGAGTAACAACAGGGCCACAAAAATAAACTCAGGCAAAATCAGAGCTGCACCTGCGCAGTCAGGGGGAAGTTCTGTGGCTTGAATGGGCAGAGTCTTTCCTCTGAAAACTCTGCTTCCTTTTTCCTGGAATCCCAATGGCTTTCAGTGCCATCTTGTCTGAGAATTCTCCCAGAGTAACACTTCTTAGGCTTCCCATCACCCACCTCATGCTATTGCTGATAACAGACAGCAGCTTTTCCTAGTGTGTTGGCACATGTGGCTCCCTTTGAAATCCCCTCCAACTCACCTGTATTCCTGCAGTGCCAATACATCGGTTGCATAGTTTTGTTTAAATATTGCTTCCTTCCGGAAGTCTTCCCTGACTGGCCAAACCCAGGAAGCTAAACCCACACTTGTGAGTCTTATTGCTGGCTACACATTAGGATCACCTTGTATGTATTTGAAATATACCAAGGCCCAACTATACTCAAAGATTTCAATAAGGAGATTCTGCTTTATTTTTTTTAATTTTATTTTTATTTATTGATTTATGTTTGTATTTTTAGGGACGGGTCTACAGGGTGTTCAGGGTCTCACTACTAGATTGGATTCATAGTGATCCTACTGTTTACAGCCTCCCAATAATTGGAATTACAGCCGCACACCACCATGCCCAGTCTCAATTGCAGTCTCAGTGCGTCCTGGGGGCGGGGCTGGAACAGCAGGCCAGGGTATCAAACCCCTGGCTCCTGTTCCTGCTTGCAGGCACTTTAATCCACTGAGCTGTTTGCCTGGCCCATCTGCATTAATTGGTTTGGATGAGGCACAGCCATAGAGAATTGTTAAAGTTCACCAGGTGACTTCAATGAATAGATAATATGAAAAGATTTTGTTCCACATACTCATTAATTCTTTGAACTTGCCTGTCATGACACTTAACAAGTCAACTGAATTCAATATTAATTTATGGGCATCTACAGTGTGTAAAAGATATCTTGAAAAACTTAGCAAGTAAAGCAGGATCTCAATTGGTATGGAGCTTACAGGAGATAAGGTGACAAATCCCAAGCAAATGCCTTGTAAGTACCAAGAGCATTTAAAGAGGAGTGTTACAGAGTACACTGGGAAACTGTGACCAAAAAAAGATTAAATCTTTGTAGTAGATTGAATCATAGTTTGCAATTCTTAACATCAACCCTGTGTTATAATTATGCTTTATATCCTTTGCCATGTGATTTAGCAGTGCTTCTCTACTGGGCATTTACTTGGTCCACTGACCTTAAGCTTTGCAATGTTGTTTGGATTTAACCAACAGAATGTTGATGGACATCTTTCAGCAGAGGATCCTAGTATTCTGACTGTTGTTGAGCATGCTCAGAGAACCCTGTGCCCTGGAATCTACACAAGTGACTCAGACCTGAGCCCAACTCACAGGAGGAGCCAAGCGCAGCCAGGCTTCTGTCTGGAGTGGACCCTCCTGCTGGAGTGCAGCCTGGAGCAAGCAATGGCACCTGCAGACCACGCGTGTGGGGATGGAAGCTCCTCATAAGCGGCCGTGTGCAGGGTGCTCCACTGCACAGCACGGTTTTGGCAACAGCTGACTAATACACTCATCTGGGCCCAGACCACACTCTATTTGCCTAAATAAATCATGCTCACCTTGTTCATCACTGCATCTCCTATCCATATTGCACTGTGTGATATGTAGCAGGTGTTTGAAAATATGTGTTGAAGGAATGAAAATATGGTTCCTGACCCCAGTAATCTCAGGCTAGTGTGTGAGACAGTTCTGGAAACAAATAATTATATTATAAAGTGATAAATGCAGCAATAGAAGAGCCATGATAGATGGATGTGGGGAGTCTTCTGACGTGGTGTTATCTACACCAAGGAAAAGTGTAAACAACCAAGTGCCCGTGCTGGAACAGAAGGACACTTAAGCGACCAGCGGAGGCTTCTCTGTAAGCTTCCTGGTACAAGCTGGGCTACTTTGAAATTCATGTGAATAGACTTACAATTCCTGGCATGACTCAACACATTCTGCGTTCAAAGATTTTCAGCGTACTGAAAATTTATACTTAATAAAATAAGATATATAGAATCTATACTGCATCTAAGAAAAAGGACAATGGGATTAATAAGTGAAATTCCAGACAGTTGTACAGTAGAATATATGTTTAAATATCCTGCAAAAGCAAATTGTTGCTTTATGACTGAAAATGAGGGTTGGAAAAGCTTTGCATTGGAAGATGAAGGTAAGGGTAAGTTCATGTTACAGGATACATCTGCTTTCATTTTCTAATTAGCATTAAAAATAAATGTCCCCCTCAAGTAACAAACTGATCTATTTTCTCTTCTAATAGCTCTACGCGACCCAGTCCTCTTTTCAGAAGGACTTAGGTGTCTGGCTGATTTTTAAATTGGTCAAGGCTAGCAACGCATTGCCACTCCTGTCTAAGTGTTGCAGAGAGATCTACAAGATTTGTTTACAGGGGTGAAGTAGCAAAATCTTTCCAAGGGTTAAGCCTGTGCTTTAATTTGGGATATTTGGTCGGCTTCTTACTGGAACCTCTGAGCAGTCTCCTCAGCTAAATCAGCTACTTGCTTCTCTTCTTTCTATCATCCAAAAAGTGTATTAAAATTCCACTTTACTCCTATGTCCTCTAGCACTCTACATATCCTTTTTCTGATACAGTTAGCAGAGTCTGGGGAGGTAGAAGGTTAAGTTGTGTTGTGGCCCTTGTGACATTTTTTAAAACCAGGAGTCCTCAAAGTTGCTCATTTTAATTAAAAATTGGAAACAGCCTACATCTATAAAAACAAGGAAATTATTAAATAAATCAGGTACACGCACATGTTGAAATTAAAGTAGGCACTAAAAATTATGGCTTTGAAGGTTATTTAATGATGAAGAGAGGTGCTCAGAATAAAAACTAATGGCAAAGTCAGAATATAGAATTCTCTTTAGTCTGACCCCCAACTCTCATTCATATATCAAAATGATAATAGTACATTTGGATAGTGGGTGGGATTCTAACAAGTTTATTTTATTTCATTCTTTTTGCAATTCAACTGTCAGCTTTCTTGTATTACTTTCGTAAACAGAAAAATGATAAACATTGTATTCCAGTCTTCCTCATGTATAATTTCTCAGAGAGCTGATTCCTTAAATCTTGACTATAGGTGCTTTTTTTTTTCTGTAAGCTAACAAAGAAATTAACAATTTGATCATTTTGCTCTTCAATTTCCAGATTGGTTGATTACATTTTTACAAAGACCCCAATTTCCCAAAAGTTAGATTTTTAATGGTCTCCAAGATCCTATTTCTTTGGGGACATTTGCTGTCTCCTGTCATTTTCCTGATATGAAAGAGGAGGTAGAAGGATTGTGGAAAGGTCTTTATAATTAAGCAGCACAAACACAAATACATTACTTCAGCTATCCTCCTTTATGGATCCAGCTTTGTGGCACTAAGTTTGAGAAGCATTCACTTTCATCTTTATTAAATGTTATAAATTATATTCTCAAAAGTCCCTGAGGTGTATCTAGCAGTTACACTAATACTTTCAAACAGCATGACCAAGGCAAGAAGCAACATCCCTAAATAGGACAGGAGGTTCTGCTTAAAGCCTCACCATAGGATGTTTCATTTATTTTAAATCTGTGTGCTTTGACTTGTTCATTTCTAGCTTTTCAGACTGCAAGCAAATCTTCTAAATTATAGAGGTGAGAGTACTAACATTTTTGTCTAGGTTGTTAAGTTTCTTAGCTCAAGTGAGAGGGTACATCCATAGTCAATTACCTTAAATGTCATGATGATTCTGAGGTTTTTTTCAAAGTCTATTGCCCTTGAACAAAACTCTGAGCCTTCTGTCCTGTTCCTCAAGGTTCTGTATTGCAGACTGTAAAGGTAAAATTAGAGGAACAATGGTCCGGAGGGGATGGCAGAGATAGCCTCTTTTATCTGAAAGAGGAGAAAGGTATAGAAAGGAACTGAGAGACCCTTGGTGGAACAGAGCTTGGAGGCTTTAAGAATGGGAGGAAAGTGGTGGTGGCTGAAACACATGGAATAAGACAGAATCACAGTATACAGGCTGGAAAAGGTGTGGCTTTCTACTAAATTTTTTCCATAACTCAGATCTCTGACTTGGTCAATCTCAGTCTTCTTTAAAATTTTAACCCTTAGTGGCAGGAATTCAGGGAAGGACAGAGGGAGCAAAAGTGATGAGCAGGAGATTTTTAGGAAAGTGAACTGTTTTTGTACGATGCTATTATGGATAGTCAATATTATGCTTTTGTCAATACTTATAGAGCTATACAAAACAGAAAGTGACAGTTGATATAACATATAAAGTTTAGTTAATAAAGATATCAATATTGGAAGCATTATATTGGCTCAGTAATTGTAACTAATTTACCACACTAATGCAACATATAAATGAGGAAACACTGTGTGGGAGAGTAGGGCAGGTATATGGGAACTTCATAGTATATAGTCAATTTTCTGTAAATCTAAACCTGTTCTATGCCATTTAAGTCTACTAAAACAAACAAAACCTTTGATCCAGTGTCTTGTGTCCCTAACAGCCAACACGTTGTCCCTCCTCCATGCAGCCCTCGGTCCCCCAAGTGTACTCAAAAGCAGATGCGTGGATGCAATGAGGTGGGCTCAGATCCTGGGGTGGATGGAAGCTGCCCCCTGTATCCTTCTCCTTGGTCAGCAAAAGACAGCTTAGCTTAGAGTTATTTCTTACCTAACTATGCTTACCTAATTGTATTTCTTACCCTACTCTAGTGTGAGACAAAGGAGATGTTTGGGGGTTACCAGAAGGAAATTTAAGATGCATTCAGTATGCACTGAATAAATTCACATACTTCACCACACATGGGATGAGATAGAGTGTGTGAGCCACCGGGAAAGAAAGGATGAATGTCTGTTTTATCTGCTTCAGTCCCACTAGGAAAAGTGCACTGCCTAGTTTTGTTCATCATCATAGCTTTGGAGTCTAGTAGGCTGCTTGGTGCATGCTCAGTGTTAAAATCATGCTTGGGCTAAGAATTAATGCATGGCTGATTCCAGGGTGTAGGGAGGAAGTAAAGATGAGTGTGTCTAGATCACCCTACTATGATAGAAAGTAAGGAAGTGATAAAGAAAAAAACCTATGGAATAATCAGAAGACACAGAATCCAGTGCTAAGTGGCTTATACTGGCCAAATATTGAACAATTTTAAGGATCAAAATAAATAAGGACATAACTCATTGGAACAGAAAAAGAATCTATGAGTCTGTAAGGATAATAATTAGTAAATAAAAATGGGTAATAGGAGGGCTCTTCCTTACATGATAATTCAGATAGATAAATGTGTATGAAGTAGTGGAGCTGGAAATTTGCTTTCGTTTTTTCAAGTATCAAGTGAAGAGTGATGCAGGCGAAGATCATCAGAGAGTGCCGAATACAGAGCAAGAATGGTGAGGGTCAGGCTGCTGGTATGTTCTCACTATGACTGCACTTGGCTTGCTTATTAGCTGCAACGATAAATGCTAGCTAACGACGTAACTTAGATTAAATGCAATATAAACAGAATACTTGATTTTAGACTGAATTTTGCACCTGGGAAAAGATCAAAGTCTTTTGAAGGCTTGGAACAATGAACAAAATTGGAATATGGACTTCTTTGATAAAAGATTTTCAATCAATGTTACATCTTCTGGATTCAATAATCACATTGAGGTTAAGTAAAAGAATAGCCTTGTTCTTAGGCACCACACTCTGGAATGTTAACTCTAGGAGTGTCTGATACAGTAAAAAAATAAAATCCAAAAGGAAAATACTGTGTATAGTACAGATACACAATAGCATACACATACACAGAGATACAAGTATTATAAATGTAAACATCTGTGTACCATTGAAAAAGGTATTATGCTCATTATTAACATTTGCAACCTTTCTGTACTTGAAATTGTTTCAAAATACAAAGTTAATGGAAAAATGACAAGTATGTAGAACAAAGGGAAATCACATCAGAGAGGGTGTGAACTGAGGACTACTGCTCGTCAAACGCTGGGAGGAGATGAGACGGCAGAAAATCCATCAGTCAGAAAAAAAGTAAGAAACAAAAGACCAGAGGAACAAATGAACAGCAAACAATCCTACAGGAACAAAAATACAAATGAGGGAACACAGGCGCAAGTAGTTCTGTGTAGCTGACGTGCACGAAGCTGTGGAGGTAAATCTATGAGAATAATTCGGACAGTGTTGTGAGGCACTCCCTTGAATGTCCAAGCACAGAATACCAACAGTAAGTGCAGGTTCAAACTGTATTAAATAATGTGCCAGATAATATGTGAGCAAGAATGATAAAGACCATCAGTGAAGGTATTTTAAAGTATGACTTTAGAAAAGATTATTTCCAGCTGTTTCTAAATCTAAAACAAAACCCCAATTGAACAGCAAATTATTTAATTAAAAAACTAAAACACAAATATGCTATTTAAAGAAAAGGCTGTGTGTGGGGGGGCAAGTCATTGCAGGGAGCTTCAAATCCCTTCAAAATTTCGATTTTAAAACACTATTTGTTGAATTACTAAAAAATCAGTTGAAAAAGGTTGCATTTTCTAATCACTGGAATGTCTTTCTCTCCTCAAGATACTTCAACTCTGCTCAGTCAGTCCTTTTATTCGGCTTTCAAATGAAAAACTGATTCTCATCTTGTCTGTCTCTTTCAGCTGGGAGCTACTTTGCTGCATGCAAAACACTCAGGGCTGCCGACTGTGCACCACTCCTTAATGTTGTAGGCAGGAGCACATTCCCGCTGGTCCTTGGGGGAGCCGTTGTGGGCTTGGGCATAGTGTTTCACTACATCAAAGGCAGCTGTAAAGTCACAGGCTAAGGCTGGCACAGAGGCCAGGAGCCATAGCCCTCAGGAGGAGGTAATTGGCAGCATTGTGTTTCGGGCAAATGAAGTGGGTAAAAGCCAGATTAGCAAAGGTCAAAAAGAGACCAAAAGGAAAGAAATTTAGGGGTATAGGTGTGAACTCCAGGCCAAGAAGCATTACTTAACCAAAAGAACAAGGTTAAGAGGAGAGGTAATCAAAGTCCAAGGAGGCACCAGGCTGCGTAGCGCTCTTCTGGGACATGCATAGTTCTGTCTGGGAGAGGTGAGAGTAATGGGGCTGGGGGACCAGCCAGACAGGAGGGTGGAAAATGAAGGGTACACACAAGCTACTGATTATGAGACTGAGATGGGAAAGTCAGACCTGGAGAACCTGGATCCAACCGAGTGTAATAAGAAGGGCATTTAAAGCCATATATCAGAGTGGTTAATGGATTAGAAGCTGTGAAAAGTACAAAGGGGACAAGGATAAAAGAGGCAAGAGTGTTGCTACAGGAAAAGGAACAGAAAGAGGCTTCCAGGAAGAAATATTTTATGTTAAAAACAGTCACTGAGCCACCAAAAGAAGCTCAATGCAATGTTCTTTTATAGCTGCCTATAAGATGTTATTTTTAAAAGTTTTAATCATAAAATATTTGCTTCATAAAAGGTTATGTTTAATATACATGTAAAATGTAAAGCATAGTAATAAAATGAATGCTCATAAACCTACCAACCCAGCAGAGACTCAACATTATGAACACCACATTAAAGAGCCTGGGGCTCCTTCCCGGACGTTGGACACAGAGGAGGCAGCTGGGGCTTGTCCTTCACAGTTATTTGTCCACATTTCATCTGTACACATATGTAGTTTTACCTCTTCCTGAACTTCATAATTATGGCACCCCACACCACTACACTTGGCTTATGTCTTTTTTATCCATGTTAATGCTTTGTATTACAAAATTGTGTACAGTGTACATTGTTACAAATTGTACCCAGCATGTTGTAAAATAAATCTCATGAACTCATTCATCTTGCCTGACTAATTTTTTTGTTTTCTTTTTGAGACAGGATCTCTCTACGAAGTTCAGGCTGGAAATGAACTCACTATGTAGCACAAGCTGGCCATAGACTTGCTCAAATTCTCCTGCCTCAACCTCCCTAGTAAAGGAATTATAGACAGACCACAATACCAGGTTCCAACTAAAATTTTGTGTTTTTACCTCACAGAGCCTCCCTCTAGCCCCTGGTACCCATCACTCCTGTCTTAGCTTCTATGAATGACTTCTTTCAGATTCCACAAATAAGCGAGACCATGCTATATTGATCTTTCTGTATCAGATTTATGTTACAGAACACAATACCTGCCAGGTTCATCTGTGGTGTCTCAAGCAACACAGTTTTCTTATTTTTTTGGACTGAAGAGTATTTCATTATGTGTATATATCACATTTTAGTTGTTCATTCATCTGTTAATGGACACTTGGGTTGGTTCCATATCTTCACTACTGTTACTAACCCCTACATGAACCTGAAGATACAGAAGGCTCTTCATCATACTGACTTCATATTGGTGGCCCTTTGGAGATATAGCCAGCAGTAGGACTTCTGGACCACAAGGCAGTTCCCTTTATATGTTTTGGAGAACCTCTTGCTTGCCATAATGACTGTGCTAATTGACATTCCCACCAATGGTGTATAAGTACTGCCTTTTCTCCACATTCTCACTGACATTTGTTACATTTCCTCTCTTGGCTGATAGCCATTCCATCAGCATAGAATTCTATCTCCTAGATTTCTTTCTTTTTTAAAAAATGTATTTGGTACATTGTATCACTATGCAGATTGGACTCATAGTGATCCTCCTATCTTCAGCCTCTCCAGCACTGGGATTATAGGTATGTGCCACTGCACACTGGTCTTGGTTGTTGGCTCAGCACACCTAGGGGTGGGGCCAGCATGGCCTATGGTGCCAGGGATCAAACACTGCTCTCTGAGATTGCCTAAATAGGAGCTTAGTCTTCTGAGCTATCTCCCTGTCCCATCCTTCTAGATTTCATTTGCATTTCCTTGATGACTAGAGTTAGTGAACATTTTTAAGTGTACCTTTTGGGCATCTATAGATCATCTTTTGAGATATATCTAGTCATATTTTTTTGTCCACTTTTAAATTGGATTATTTGGTTTTATGCTACTTACTAATTTGAGTTCCTTATATATTTTGGATATTGGCAACTTGAAAAGTGTGTGAATATTTTTCCCATTCTGTGAATTACATCTTCACTTTGTTGTTTCCATTGTTATGTAGAAGCTTTTTAGTTTTATGTAGCTCCATCTATCTATTTGTGGTTTTACTGTTTGTGCTTTTGGGGTCCTATTCAGGCAGGATTTCTGTGTCAGTCTTTAAAGCAGAATTCTTTCTTCTTTAGAAATACCTGAGTTTTTGCTCTGAAGACTTTCAGCTAATTTGATGATGCCCATCTACATTAGAGGGTTAACCTGGCTTAGTTAAAACATTTTTTTCTTTATTGTTATTATTATTATTATTATTATTATTTTAGACAGGATCTCACTATGCAGCCCAGGCTGGCTTCGAACTCATGGTTATTCTTCTGCCTCCAACCCCTGAGTGCTGATATTGTAGGCATGCACCATCATGCCTCGTTTAAAATCTACTGTGCATATTTTGTGTAAGTTAGTTCATTACAGCTCACTTACCATTCCTTTATTCTCTTGTCAGTTAACACTTACATGATTTCATTTCTTGAGTGATGTGAACTGAGCTATAATAAACATTCACATGTATATTTCTTGCACATGTAGACAAGAATTTCTCATGAGTACAGAAATAAGATTGCTTAACAAATGCTTAGAGAATGTATTTGGCATGCAGTTTTGTAGACAATACCACACAGCCATTAGATTGGTGCAGGGGGTGGGTGGGGCAGAGGAAACTCAAATAAATGCCTGTGGTCATTTCTTTCTCTGAAATGAAATTATGTAATCTTAAAGGCCAAAGTCCTTCAACAACTTGAAATAGCTATATTTATAGTTAAGGAAAAAACTTCATTTTTGTAATGTTTGTGTATCTTGGTGATTTTTTCCTTCCACCTTAAATATAAGTTTTGAAATAGAGGTTGCTAGATTGAATTTCCCCTGTAAGTGGTTTGTCCTGGAAATCCTTTGGTAATGTCTGTTTTCCAAGCACTGTGAATGACCATGTGGACATTGTGAGAAATAATGCCCCAATTAAGCTTAGCATCCAGTGGCAAAGATCTACATCTGCTAAGTAATTGTGCACAAAGGTATACGGTTGCAAATGGTGAGAAATGATATGAAGAAAGAGTCAAGGCACTGCTATAGGACATGACATGGACCTAATTTAAATGAGAGAGCAAGAGCACCCTTGAAGTAAAGATCTAAAGCAAGAGGCCAAGACTAGCATGGGGACATTCCAGACTCTGAGAGCTGTGGAAGGTGCCTAGATGCAGAACAGAGTTTGACATGGCAGAGGGACTGAATGTCAAGGGCTCCTGTGGCTGATACCTGTCTAATGGAACCAGGAGCAGGTACCAAGTAAGGCTGGGAGGTGAAGAGGGGCCTGTGGGCCACCAGGGGGCCTTGGAAGCCCATACCAGGGCTGGACTTCTTTCCATGAAAATACAATTTTGAGTTTAAAAGGAAGAACATGTTCAGATTTGTTTGTCACTCATTCTGGTTTCTGTGTGAACAGCTCAGAGGAGATAGCAAAGAATACCCCAAATGGCCCAACTGCCACTGGACTTTATCAATCCTCTCTCATGACCCCTCTTGCCTCCTACTTTTAATTGTAATTTTTGTATGACCTTGTCCATCCATGGTAGCTATAGGTGAATATGCCCTGTGACTCAGCTATGTGGTGGTCCTGAGCTCTCTCATCCATCCCAGAATCTTCGGTACCATTTACCACAATGCACAGCATGGGCTGACGTGACACATTGCACCCTAATTCACACCCCTCCACTTTTCTCTGACTATGTTAATTAAATGTTAACTATGAACTAAGGTGACTGTATCAACGTATAGCCCTTTCAAAACCTTTAAATAGTAGAGTTGTGGTTTTTAATATCTGAGTTCCAAAAGACAAGTATAAGTATATCGAGTCCATTTCTGTGGGTATATGATATGTACGCACTCTTGCTCTCTACCCTTACACCTCCATATTTATCACCAGACTATTTAGACTAGAATTGGAAAATAAATGAGGCAAGCATTAAATAAAGACTTCATAATTCCTCCTTAATGCAATAACTATTGAATGTCTGCTATGTAATTGGCACTATGATAGGCATTAGGTATGGCGTAGAATTGGGGATGATGTCTAAATATGCCTTCGTAATTAAATCCTACAGGTTATATAGATGTATAAACCAGCAATTACAAATAGTGCTAAAACAGAGCAGGTATAGGATACCATGTCAGGACATCCACTTACAGCACTGAGTGTGAGAGAGTATTTCATAGACTCATTTAAATACACATAGTACCCATAATATAAGCATGGTTAGATAAGTGTAGATACATGCATAGGTATATACATGGCATTATATCAAATAATATTTGAATTGCAACAGAGAGTCTATAGGATCTACACTAAGTCTCTCTGCTTGGGGTCGCACAGAACAAAACTCATCATATATAAGGAGTCACGATGGTCAGTTTTGTGTGTTGACTTGATTAGCCCCAAATGGTCAGTAAAATATCATTTAATGGTATGTATGAGGGTGTTTCTAGCAGAAATTAGCATTGCATCAGTAGGTCAAGCTAAGTGAAGAAGTTCACCCTTCCCGTTTGAGTGGTTTTCACCCAGGATGTAGGGCTCTAAAAGGCAAGGCAGGTGAGTTTGCTCTCTGTTTGAACTGAGCAAACATCATCACCCCAGATTCTAATGAAATTTATATGATTAATTTGTCTACCTTGCAGATGGGATTTTTTTAAAAAAATGTATTTGGTACAAGGTCTCACTATGCAGCACAGACTCATAGTGATCCTCTTGTTTTCAGCCTCCCCAGTGCTGGGATTACAGGTATGTGCCATCATACCCAGACTCAGTGCCTGACTCAGCTTGCCTGGGGGCAGGGCTGTCATGGCCTGTGATGCCAGGGATTGAACCCCTATCCCTGTGCTTGCCTAAGGAGGATCTTGGTCCCCTGAGCTATCTCACTGGCCCAGGTGGGATATTTTAGGACACTTGGCTTCCATAATTGTGTGGAACAATTCTCATAATAGGTCCTTTGGTGTGTGGGGGGGGAGGTGGGGCATATACGTATGTGTGCATGGAGGATACATCTGCTGTTGATTCTTTTCTCTGGGGAACCCTGAAATTCAGTGAAGTGGTGCACTGGTTATCCACAAAAAACAAACACTACCCTGAAGCTGGAAGTGACAGGTAATAGGGATCCCAAATCTTCCAAATCATGCCAAACCCATCTTTGAACTTGCTCTGTGGATGTCTCTCCTTATTTCTTTCAGGAAAGTATCAATAAAACCAAAGAAAGCTGTAGAAAGGAGTCTCTGCTTGATCCTGACTTGAGCCCATAGTCTAGAAAGAGAGCAGAAAGACTTGTTTTTATTGTCTACCAGTGGTAGAACAAGCTAAATTCTTCATAATCTGTTTTCATCTGCTTGAAGTTGATAGGTGTCATTTACCTAAGTTTGCCAAATGGTACAGGTAACCTATAAATGATGCTCTTTTTATTTGTTATGGTTTGCATTGAGATGTCTCCCCAAAGCCTCGTGTGGTCATAAGTGGGGCTTTTTCAGAAATGGTAGGATCTAGGGTATGTGATGCTGGGACTAAGGGTATGTGATTGCTAAATCAGTATGCTGATGGGTTTGGCACTGCCCCAGTGCGAGTGGTCTAGACAGAGTATAAAAGGAGCAGAAAGAAGCTGCTGAGTTCCCCTCTCTTGCTTCACTCACTTCTGCCCACCATGAATGTCACATTTCTGAGAGGTCCGTCTGTCATGGCCCCTACCTTGCAACCAGCCAAGTATGGACTGAAACCTCAAAGAGCTGAGCTAAATAAAACTTTTCTCCTTTAACTTTGGGTGCTGGGTATTTCATCTCAGAATAAGAAAAGTAACTAAGGGATTATTACTCATAGTACTGAAAATAAGCACTCATTTTGGAGGTAGTAGTTGTTTATTAGTCCATTGTCTCTCTGTTGCAAATATGTTAACTAGTATATTTATTAAGAATGCAAGATCGGTACTTTGCATAATTCATTTGCTGTAGCTGTGCTTCATAATCAGGTCTTGGCAGCCTGTAATAAGTGTCTTTATAGGAGCACATGACTGTAAAAATAGGCTAAAATTCAATACCCAGAAACATTGAGCATCTGACCAGCTACCAGGAAGATTTATTTTAGCAATATCGCTCTATGTGAGGCTGCTCCCTGGTACTTTTTATCCAGCTTACAACATTTTATCTCTGTGTGCTGGCTAGAGTTAGTCCTAAGAGTAAGATTCATCTTTAGGAAACCTTAAGTGTCAATAAACTACACTGGTCTTGCAGCCCTATGCATTCTGAGCAGTATGGGACATTGTTCCAATAATCTAACAGTTCCTTTAGCCTCTACCCTTAACTGCCCTTTCTGGTTATTTGTCTGTCTTCCTTCTCCGAGTTATACTATGTACCACCGTATTTACAATGGTATTACAGAAAGCAAGAGAGGAGGACACAGCTGAAATCAGGGCTACTAAGTGAAACTGTATGCACAATCTTTACACCCCTCAGAGTTCTCTAACTGTCCTGTCTCCAGAATTCTAATTGCCAGTTAGGTGGTGCCTCTTTACCCAGTTCCCTTATCTCTGGCAGGTTCATAGAGAATTTTAAAAGAAATATATAATAGTCCAGAGTGGAAACCCCCAAATATCAACCTTATATCTTTCACCAAGCTTTGTTTACTTTAGGTTTGAATATTTCCAGTTTAGCACATTAGACAAGTCATGCCCACATGCACTATCTTCGCACTGGTGGATTAGTCTTAGGCTACTGAGCTTTCAATCACGAGTTTGGGATTGCCACCTTTAATGTGAATGTATGGCCAAGAATCACCACTTGAGGACTCATCCAACATTAAAGAGAGACAAACAAATAATAATTTTTAAAAGACCTGTATAAAGGCCAATGCAAAGAAAACAAAATCTATATTTAATATCTTTAGAGCAATAAAAGATATGACATCTATAAAGCAAACACAAGATGTGGTAAAAAGGTTCAATCCAATCAAGGAGTTGGAAAGAACCCTTTAAAGTTAACATAAGGTAACATAAACAACTCAGTAAAAAGCCTGGAGGTTGAGGTTGAGAAACTCTCTGAAAATGGAAACCAAATGTGGCAGAAAATGGAGGCTAGAGAAGGAAGTGAGAAGACCGGTCTAGAAAGCCCAGCATTAAGCTAAGAAGAAAGAAATCATAAATAAGGATGGAAAAATTATAAAAGAAATTCTAAAAGCTTTTCCAGACATACAGATATTAAAATCTGGGGTACCCCCTTGTTTGTGTTTTTGGGAAGTTGTTTAAAAATGTATTCAAACCAACTAAAGGGGAAAAAGAGGGGGAAACAAAAATAAAATGGTATTCAGATAACAAGAGAGGAGAGAGAAGAGACTCCTATGAGGTGCCTGGAAAGGGTCTACCTAAGAAACATTTGAGAACAGTGGGAAGATAGAATTGCATAGAAAAGAAGAGGAAGAAAGTATTGACTTTAGATCAAACATCATAAAAAGGAAATATGATCAAGGCTCAATTCTTGGCTTGATACAGTATGTACATAGCTATAGTAATATAAAATGAACATTGTGCCATAACATTTGTTTTTGTTGTTTGTTTTTTGTATTTTGTGCAGGGTCTCACTACACAGCTCGGACTTCTAGTGATCCTCCTGTTTTCAGCCTCCCAAGCACTGGGATTACAGGCGTAGGCCACCATTCCCAGACTCAATCACCAGCTCAGCACCCTGATGTGCGTGTGGTGGGGGTCACTGTGGAATGTGGTGCCAGGAAGTGAGCCCCACTCCTCTCACTTGCCTAAGCAGGCGCTTAGTCCACTGAGCTATCTAGCCAGCCCTCATAACATTTTTTTAAGACAGGGTCTCACCATGAAGTTCAGGGGAGTCTCAAACTGACGATATAGCCCAAGCTGACCTCCAACTTGCAGTGATTCTCCTGCCTCAGCCTCCCTAGTGCTGGGATCATAGGTGTGTGCCATCACACCTGGCCAAGGTGTAGCAATATTGAGAGGAGGAGGTGACAGCAACTAAGAGTGAGTGGGAATGATTAGGAGGAGAGTTGGAATCGCAGTCACGGTAATTCAGCACAGCACACTGGGTCCAAAAGTGGGAACCAAGAGGTGGTGGGGTGTGCATATTATTTGGAAAGTGAAGAAACACAATAGAAGAAACATCAAGTGGATGGGGTGGACCCTGAGGAACGGCCCAGGGGTGACAACACTGGAGCGCACAGCCGTGGCCACTGTCAGCCTCGTGTCAGCGTCAAGCCTCAACTGCGTGCTTGCATTCCATGGGTGGAAATGAGAAAAGCACTGTTGGGAACAATGGGATGGGGGTTCTTTTGTATACATTTCTGGGCATAGGTCTGATTTTTCCCTTTGGACTGATGGCTAGAAATGGAATTACTGGGTCAGAAGACTTGGTTATTTTGAGATATAAATGTGTGTATACTTCTAGCCTTTGCCACGATGGGCTGACTGTGCTAACAGGCCCCACTTCCTTACCCCTTTGTCAGTGGAGGGTGGCTCCATTAAAAGCATACTATGCCTTATTTGATGAGTCAAAAAGCATTTTTTTCAGTTGGCTTAAAAATTATTTTAGGTTTAGGGCTGGAGATATAGCTCAGTGGCACCTGCTTTACGAGCACCAAATGCTGAGCTTGATTCCTGGTACCACCCCCCAAATATTTTAGGTTCAATATTTATTTAGTGTTACCTTTTGGTAGTGGCTTAGATAGTACACTGATGGTAAATGATCAAAGCCTCATATAGGTGCAAAGACTAAAACTTGAAATACTGCTGAACCCTTATTCTTCATGCCTTTGCTGGAGTGGCTCAAATGAGCAGTTTTTAGAGAGATCTGTCATTCATCTCGTCTGTCTGTCTGTCTGTCTGTCTGTCCGTCCGTCCGTCCGTCCGTCTGTCTGTCTGTTTGTCTGTCTGTCACAACCACATAAACACACAAATGCTGATATTTTTAATATAAATAGAATCGTGCAACTCTTGCTGCAAATCCCTCGGTATGCCTGCGAGTATGTCTTGGAAACTGCCTCTGTTTAAGTTTCTAACTATGCTATTGCGCACTTTAAACAGTGTGGTGTGCAACCCACAGAGGTGAGGGAACCCACAAACCAGACTTAGTTAAGATAATGCCATACATGCATCCACAGGGTATGCAAAGATTCAGCACATAATAAGCTCTCTGGGAAGCAAGGGAGGCTCCTAACTCACCCTGAGAGCAGTGTGGGAAAGCAGAGAGGGGAGGTTTTACAGTGCTTCGGGCCTCTAGCCTGGGTGTGGATTTCCACACATGGACTGTGGCTTGTGCGGCTTACATTTGCTGCAAGTGCCAAAGGAGGGAGCTCCTGGGCTTTTCGATGGTGGGCTTAACTGTGAGGTGGAGGGGAGGGGTGGCCGGGGCTTGAAAGCTGTCAGCAGTAAAACATCAAAAATGGAGTCAGGCTCTTTATTACACAATGTTTGCTATTCCTTGAGAGCTTAGTCACAAAAATCCTCTTTACTCTTGGAAAATAATCCTTACAATTTGAAAACCTAGACAAAGCAGAGTGACACACTAGGTAATGAATTTGTGTTTCTGGTAGGTTTAGTAACTTCCCGTGCATGATGGCTTTGCTCCGGGTGGCCCAGGAATGGCAGTGACAAGCCACCCTCAAGCTGGCACACACAGCAGCACCCAGCACCATCCAGAGTCTCCATCTGGAGAGGGCACTGTCCCCTGGTCCATTTGGCTCTGGTTTCATTTTATTGCATCATGCATGTGCATGCAACCCACCTCATTCTTGAGAGTCCATGTTGCCAGGAGGTTGGGCCTGCGTGTTCTAGTGGGACCCTGTTTTGTTTCAGGGCTATTCCCCATGTGCCTCAGAAGGGCTTTCTCTGTCACATTTGTCACAGTGAGTTGTACTTCTCTTTGGTCCCAGGAGAAGGATGCATCTTTGATCTTCCCTGCTCTGTGCTCAGTGGGGATGAAGATTAAAAGTGGAAGGAGGCCTAACTTTTTTCCAATCTCAGAACCACAGGATTGACTATTGTCTACTCATCAGTGAGTGTCGGGGTGAGGGAGGCTAACCAGAAGGCATCCTCATTGCGGTCTAATCACTGAACTTTGGGTATAAGCTTGGAAATAGCTTGTTGATAGTACATAATGGCTGAACAATTACTTTCTCTCTCTCTCTCTTGCAACGAATTCTAATTAGTATGGAAGGGCAAAAGAAAAGCTCGAGCTGAGAACAGAAGGTCTAAGGCAACAAGATCTTGGCTCTCCCAGGAGCACTTAGAGCACTAGGAAGTGTTTAGGCCCAATTTGACATTTCAGATCAAGCAGATTAAAGCCCGTGATTTTTTTCTACCTGGCATAATCCTGGCTTGTGGAAGCCGCAGTTAATAATTATTGCCCTGAGCCTAGAGAGAGCTTCACAATAGAATCTCTTTTATTCTGGCAAACTGAGGGCAAACTGTGGCCAGCATTTTCAAATCTGGCAGACAAAGGTTTTGGCCTGCTCTGGATGAGAATGTCTCTCGCATGACAAGCACTGTTGTTCCCCTGCCCTCAACCACTTTCTGACCACCCGTGTGTTTGTGTCACTAATCTCTCAATTCCACCTGTGCTCTTTGCACTTCAGGGTGACTTTACACTTGGAAGAACCCCCAGACATGTGGAGGGAATTTTTTTGGCTCTAGATGGCAGTTATATGTCAGCCAAAGGTTCACAGTGGGTCTTATCTGGCTAAATTCAGTCAAGTATTTTGCAAAGAAAAAAAAAAAGAGATGAGAATTTGTTCACTCAGTGATGACAATAATATGGAGTTACCCAGAGTATAAAAAGTATAATTCAAGGCAAACCAACAAGTGTATGTTGGACATCTGCTCTGCCAGGGTGCTATGCCAGGTCTGACAGGATGATTGAAGCAAAGAAAGATGGCAGATAGTGCTCCTGGAGGAAGGAGCTCCCCTCAGGCAAAGTTTTGAGACTGATTTGCTGTTATCAAACTACAGTAGCAACTTTGCCCTGTCCATACGTGATATCCCTTCGCTTAGTTGCTTCACCTAGAGTAAAGTCTTTAAAGATGGATACTGTACTGATTCACCAATTACTGCCATTTCTTCCTGAGACCTGAAGCCACAAATTTTATCAAAAAAGATAGCATATATAAATGATAGCATTTGGTGGGCACATGGTGCTCACATACTTGTTATCTACTTAAAGGTAAAGTTCATCATTCCTTTTATCCTTTATCCATTCATTTCTACCTCTCCCATCCATTTTTCTCTCCCTCCCCCTTCCTCTGACCTTGATATTAGTTGGCTATTCTCCACCTAAAACTCCTCTCTCCTCCACTGGGCTAAGCTCTCAAAAATAGGATCTATGTTTCTGTCCTTCTTTCTGCTCTCACTGACTGTGTAGTGCCTTGCTTGATGAGTTGAATTAGACATAGCAGAATCTGACTTTGGCCCCTAGTGTGTATAGTTCTCTGCCTCCATTTCATTCTCTTCAAAACTACCCAAAACTCTGAGAAAGATTTATAGCCCAGGAAGATTTATAGGGTGCTGACCTTTGGGGGATATGTTTTTCTGCTGCTGGAACTCAGAAAGAGAGCTAAACTCCTGGGATTTCCAGCCAAGGAGCTGACCACCTTTCAGGAACACACGCCCAGAGAAAACCAGAGGCAAGAAAGTTTAAGGTAGACGAAGAACATTTCTTTCCTTTTCTGACTAAGAATGGGCTAGGAAAGGGAAATGCTGTGTGGAAATAACTTGTCTCCAGGGAAGCACATTTTGGACATTGGCCGTTATTCATGGGTTCTCATGCACGTGTCAGTCACTCACTGTGTTGCTCTGTCTGACACTTCCTTCCCCTTTTCCATTCTATTTTAAGCACTCACTTCTGCCTCTTGGGAGCTTGGTTGCTATCCAGACCTTCAGACTATGGGCGCCTACCATTGGCCCCGAGTGTCTACAGGTCTCTGCCTTCATTGCATTCTCTTAATTATCTCCATGAGACATTACTATCTCTTATCCTGTGTATGGATTCTTGGCTTGAACTTTGGGCTAGTGGATTCCATGGAACATTTTAGGGAATATCTTCCACTCATAACACATTGTTTCCTCTCTGTTGATGAAAATTTAATAGAGAAGAAAGTGCCCTGAAAGCAGCCTGATGGGGATGACCTTTTGGGTGGAGAGGGCTTCTTGCTGGTGTGCTTCCTGGGAGCGTGGCATCCACATTGCTTGGGAGTCACAGCTCCCTTTACTGTGAGGTGCTCTAGCCTGTGCTGATAACGATCTTCTTTCTGGGACATCACAATACCTGAGTTCCATTTCCAGTCACCTGCTGTGTCGCTGTGATCTTAGGAAAGTCTGGGTCTGAGATTGCCTTCAGCAGAGACAATTCATCAAGCTCTTTTGAGTTATGATTCTATGATTTCCTGATAGAAGGCATTGTAGGACTTGATTTAAACATAGCAGTAGGAGATAATCAAATGGTCCTTGGAGAAGAAGTTTGAGTGAATAAGAAATGCCATTATAACTCAGATAGCTTTGGCTTCTCTGTGTAAAAGGTGACTGTGGAGGCAATCTTTCCTAAGCAGCGCTAATTTGTATGGAACTTCTATTGCTGAAGTAGAAAAACTCAGTGCTAACACTTTCAATTAAGTTAAATGACTTCATGTTCTGTTAAGTTCAGGCTGGCTAGGAATTTCATGACTTTACATTGACTTCATTATAATAATGCCTAACACTAGGTTCACAAGGGTGATGTCTACTAGATAATATTTTTATAATTGTACAGTTATCATCAAATTATATTGATTCATGGCTGAATGAAAAATGACAGTGAATAGTATAATTGTGAAATTTCACAAGGTGCTGACATTTGTACTTAAGGCACAAAAGACTCAGCAAGTGTGACTGGTGTAGTAAAGGTGCAGTATTGAAGACTTTGTGGAAAAGTTCACAAATTCAAATGTAATTAAGCATGAATTAAACATGATGAGCTACAGGGCTAATTCTAGCATTGCTGAAACTCCATTATGGAAATATGCTTCAGAAATATGACCAGCTCTTTTTAACATATGTCAGATGCCTAACATATGGTCTCTTAAGGCCTCCAGCACACCTTAGGTGATTCAGGGCAGTCAATGTATGCTTGGCACTGATGAAGGTCTCACTTATTGAGCCAAGGAGCTAGGAAACATAATGAGAAATCAACACGAACTTGTCAGACTCTAATTTTGTCTCCTTTAGAGCAGTGTTATAAATTCAGAGAAACATTTGAGGCTTTGTGAAATACACAAAGTACTGTGTGGTATATAGTATTATAGACCAGTATCATGCTAGTACTATATACCAGTGTTCTTCCTTTTCATGCTGGGGAAATAAACAGTGAATCATAAATATAAGGTGTTATGATTTGTGTCTGGGTGTCCTGCCCAAAGCCTAATGAAGTCACTGGGGCAGGCTTCTAGAGTTTGTGATTAATTCATGATCCAATGCTGAGATTATGGGTTTGAGTGCTATACCTGCCCTGAGGTGGGTAATCTGCATACGATGTAAGGAAGGGAGGGAGGCTTGCTAGTTGCCTAAGCTGCTGCCCCTCCCTTTGCTCTTCTGCTGTTTTCCATTGCCATGAACAGCTGCCCTCTGCCATGCGCCACTCTGCCTTGGAGTCTACCATATATGGATTGAAACCTCCACTAACTGTAAACTAAATCAACCTTTCCTTCCTTAATTTTAAGTGTTGGGTATTTTGTCCCAGAAATGAGAGAAAAGTAACTAAGATGTAGGGTAATGCCTGTTTTAAATTAATTTATTGGGGATGCTTACAAAGAACAGAGGCATATTTTATAAGGCAGAGTCACAAACAGAATCAGTTGACTGACAACACTTCATATGTGGTGGACATGGATACCTTGGAAACCAGCTTCCTGTCATATTATCACTTGTATCCTGATTTTCTTTCTTGTATCTTTCCCTCACTCAGTGGGAGTGGGAAGAGCAAGAAAATAGGAGCCTAAAAGACAGCACTCTATGGGCAAATATTCCATTGACTGCTTTATGGGAGTTGATTTGTTTCTTTTAATGTACTTTCTTTTTTTTTTTTTTTTTCACCCGCCACTTCATTTATTGTTTTTATTTGCAGGAGGAATTGAAACAAATTTTGTGTTTTTCTTTTTCCCCTAAACATGAATCATTCAAATAAAACCAACTTAACTATAGAAATGTAGAAAAGTAAGGGGAAAGCACAACAACCCACAAAGCAAAGGGGGGAAGAGGAGGGTAGAGTGCACTTGGAGCGTATACATAGACACCATGTGGTTCTCCTGTTCAGGATAGCCTCCTCAGCAGGTGAGTGCAGGACCCACTGTAAGAGGCTGTTTACCCCTAAACATCTGAGAATGTGTCAACTTTAAGTGTAAGATTAAAAGAATAAAGAAAAATAACCAAAAACACATAACCCTAAGAACCACCCAGCCATAACCACCTTCTTTAATTGATTAAGGCATTTCTTTCATTTTGTAAAAAGATTAATAAAAAACATTGAAAATTATTTTCTCATCTTATATTTGTAAAGATAATAGCATTCAGAAGTATCTTAGAAAACCAACCAGAAATTACCCTCCAGTTTTCAGCCTCGTCACTGGGGATCAGCAGGACTGGAAAGTTTGGGACATTGTAGCTGCTGGTAGAGAATGGGAAGCCCAGCCCAGGAGAAATCAGAAAATACAGGCTCAGGTGCCTGGGAAGTGGGCAGGACAGCTCCGTGCAACACACGGCTGTGCAGAAAAGGGCAACACAAGGTGGTCAGAAAGGCCTTAAACTCCTCCTTGAATACAAAACTGGATTTTTACAAAGATTCAAACATTTGGTCCCAAACTGCGGTGAACACCTCAATGTTTATTCACAGGCTTTGATTTTTTTTTCTAAGAATCAAAGTTGCCCAAATTAAGTCTTGCTGATATTCATTTAAGGTCAGTGAGGACTCAGGACATAAGAGAACCTGTACTATAACATCCTGTAACTCAGTGGTG
>NDGM011197471.1:0-11284 GCA_002564305.1 Octomys mimax
AAAAACTTGACTGTGGTTTGCCCCAAATTGTGGAACAGTAGACAGGGCTCGAAAAGTTTGCTCAGTTAAAATACCAGTTTATTATGAGCAAATCACTGAGGGACCTTATTCTGCCCTATTGTATCCATTGCACATAGTTTATCTTCATGTTTTTTATTCCTTTTTCCCCAAGTACTTCTTGTTGTCATCTAAGAACCACTTTAGGATGAATATTGACAAAATCACATGTCCCCAAAAAGTCTACTGAAGTTCTATTGATACTTGGTAAATCCAGCCTCTAACTAGTTTTCCAGCTAGTACTGAAAATTACCTGATTTATATTCAGAAGCTCACAGGTTTTTCCTAAAATTAGTTTACTGCAAGGAATGGAGTCATGGGCAGAAATATCTGAGACTCTGTGAATAGACATGAACCCTGGAAATTCTCCAGCCATGCCATCTCAGAGCACAAACTCACCCAAACAAGCTGTTGAGGCTATCAGCAAAATTATACACTTTAGAAGCCAAACATTTGGTAAGAGTAATTTTTGAATTATGACTGTCATTAAATCCTTGGGCTTGACTTCAGGTGGTGTAGACTACCGTGATGGATAGCATTCTCCAGGCCCAGACCACAAGCCTAAAAACCATCCACTCATTTCTCCACATTTTAAAAGGGAGGAAAAGGAGAAGGAAGTATACCAGGCCAGGGGTTGAAATGGCCAGTCAAGCATCACAGAAAGTTGGTGTGTTCCTTAGTCACACTGGAGTAAGCCTTCAGAGTAAGTTGTGTCAGCATGTTGTCTGAATATATCTGAAACGCTGAAAGTGTCTTGAAAGGTCAAAACTTCAAAAGAGATTATAGCTGTTATTAAACTTAATGACATGCCAGGCACAGTACTAGGCATTTTTAGATACATGGCTTCCAGTCTGTACAACAACTAAATGTTGCAGATGGGAAACTGAGGTACAAAGACAAGGTCCATGGACACAGAGGAAGGAAATGTCTGAGTGGGATAGGAAGCCACCTGTCTGCATCTCTGAAGCCTCAGTTCTTTCCACTGTCCCACACAGTCTATCTGTTCCTAGAAGCCACCTCTCCCTGATTCTAAGTTTTATTATGGGCACAAGTAGTCATTTTCCAAGTAAATTAGCAGGAGAAGATATAACATGATGTGACAGTGTTACAGAATATTTGAAATAAGGCCTTCCTGGAAATTTGTTTAGGAAGGATCATCATAAACAAAGAAGCACACAAACATGAGTCTCCCTGAACCTGTCACTGTCCTCCCAAATGTTTGGCCTGGAGTGTAAGAATCATCAAAACTTTTCCCAGTGTTCTAGCATTTTTTGCCTGGGTTGGTTTTTGTTTTTGTTTTTTCCAGTTCTACATATGTAGACCTGCAAGTATCTACCTCCACGGAGTTGGTTCTTAATTCAGAGCTCACTTGCAGGTGTTGGAGTGGCAGTCACAAACATTGAGCTGATATTCAGTAGATGATTCTGGCTTAGATTTCTTACTTAAGAGCACCATCTTGAACTGCTTTAAATAATCTTATAAATAATTTGTTTATAGTATTGTTAGTTTGAGTTTTTATGTGAGAAGCTGTCTAACATCAGAGAAATGAAATCCCTTCCATGTAGAACAAGGTCTCTGACAGTATTGATTCATGGAAGTGCTAATGGACTTTGAAAACATTAAGAGAATGTCATTTCTCATAGTGTTTCTTTTCCTGAAAATGAATCCTCTGAATTATGATCTTTCTCCTTGTTACTTGGCTGGGGGAAGAGATAAAACCTGTATAAACAAATTCTCTTCCATGCTAAAAGCGAGTGCTCCGTGCGGATGGGGGCTCTTGTCAGTTAATTGGGTTTCACCAGCAATAATTTCTCCAAGACAGAAACCACCACTTTGAGTTGAAAAGAGATGAATAGGGGAAATAATCACATCAGTACTTTTTCTTTCTGGGTTTTGTCTCTAGAAATTTGAAATGTTTCATACCACAGAATCTGCCCTTTGTGCAAAGCAAGAACCAGGGGCCAGTGAATTATCTTTTTCCAAAGCAGGTTAACCAAGACTTTCACAGGGATTCATTTTTATTGAGAAACAAAGGTAAATATAGAAGGATCAAATTTGAATCCAAATCTAGTAGTAAAAAAGTCCAAGCAATCAACAACCTGAAGATATAACCTGTAAGATAGTGTTAAGATATAACCTGTAAGATACCCACCTGCCACTAATATATTTTAGGGACATAGTCGTATCTTCCCTTTCTGCTAGTTTTGTGATCTAAAGATAACTACATAAAACATGACAGAAAGTGCTTTTGCTCCGCTCTTTTCTAGTTTTCCCATGACAGAATTGATGATTACATCCACACTATGAATATATTTTGTTCCTCACACCTTACTACATTGGATGGGTATTGTTGAACTGGGGCACTGGTGCCTATATGCAAGGCTCTTTCCTATCAACTTGTCTGTCTACAATTTGTTGTGTTTAAAGATTCATTTTTAGAAACCACTGTCCCCCCAGGGGATGCTGGCTGTATCGTTGTGTTCATGTCTATGTGAGACACATTGCATCATGTGACAAACCAACTCTGTGGATGTGAGATAACTACTTAACAAAACCAGCTTGAAAACATCGTCTTATGTCATCCTGCCTCATAATGCAATTATGTGTATCATGGTCATTTTTTAAAAAAGAGAAACCAGCAAATTCATGTTTGTCCATAGAAGAATGTACTCCCAACTTTGTGTTGTGACATGAGAGCAGACCACCTTTAACATGCCCACCTGCCACTTAAAATGACTTAGTTGTGATTAGTAGTAGTCTAGACTTTGCTCTTAGTGTGTGGGGGTCAATTCCAGCGTCCTATTCTTTCAAGTAAATCTCTCAGTCATGGTTGAAAAAATACACAGGAATAAAAAAAAATACCTTCTCTGGCCAAATCAAGCAGGCATCCCTTTTCTTTTCCTTGACACTTAGCTCGTTGCACATGGCGATTGGATCACTAGACCTCTTTGTGTAAAAATACAAAAACATTTTTTAGTTTACAAAGCAATTATTCTAGGCATGAAGCCTCTGAACAGCAAACTAAATAAATGGGCTGCATCTGATTCACTTTAGGGATGCAATTTACAAAAGACTCTTGGGGCTCTGAACCCAGAGAGTGAGCTCGGGACCCAGAGGAGACCCACACAGTGAAGGATAAAGTCCCCCAAGGATGGTGGCAAGCAAATGTGTTGAATTCTTAAATCTTCATTTGGTTTTCTGTTCAGAGTTTTAATTGCAAATGAATTTATTTCTCAAGCTTATCTAAAGTTCTAATTTCCTAATAGTTTCCTCTGCATTTATATACTCTGTAGTGTTTAGGCAACCCCTGTTATAAGTTTATTAATATTATGTAAGTGTTGTTCTTGTATTTATGTATAGTGTATGTATTGTAAATATATTCAGAGCTTTTTTCCTTTTACTGTAAAATGGTGATTTTTTTTTGCCCTATGATAATGTAAAGGGAGACCCTCCTAATGAGATTCTCTCAGAGGATGATTATTCCAGTCTATTCTCAGAGATTTAAATGAACAAGTGTTATTGTTTTTAATGGTGTCTCAGACATATTCTGTTGGTGCATTGCTTTTCTGTATTCAACTTTCCTATGAATTGAGCTGTGAACTGAAATAGAGTTTAAACCTTTAACTGTATGCATTTGTATAATTATCTGAATGAAGGCATGAAGGTTAAATAAAGCATTTTGTATGGAACAAAACTCCCTAATTATTACTAAGGCTGACTCCAACACTTTGGAAATCATAGTTATTACCGATCCTAATTAAACCTTTGTTATGAAAAGTTTTACAACTTGTGTATAGTGATTTCAAGCAGAACAAGATGAAATCCACACTGAAAAATGAAGTTCTTATTTTGAAGAACCAGCATGTAAGGAGGGATTTTTTTACTTAAAATTTTAATGAGCACATTACTAAAAAGTAGTGCAGAAATATCAATGTGATATGAAAAACACATCTTTTAGAGTCCCAAATCAAACCCTCCAAAAATGAAATCCTGACTTAAAATTTCTTCAGACTTTGAATGTATCATTTAAGTATAAAATCCACCACATAGCAAAGCTAAGGCTAACTGATTTCTGTGGGTTAACAAGATAATTGTGCTATAGATACTTTTTAAAACAACACCATTAATAAGTACAGTATCTTTTTAGGCAATTGCTAAAATCAGCTCTTGAAAAAGTCTGTTTCTTACTATATAATGTCTCACTCAAAAATCTAGAAAATGTTTTCTACAAAAAGAATAGTAGGAAACACAACTGGGCAATGTCCTAAGCATTATATTTGTTCCCTTTATTCATTACAAAGATTATGAGTTACATTCTGTCCATGTCCTAATTTTATAGAGGAAAAAGGGAGGCTCTGACTTCAGGCAGCTTTCCCAGGCAGTCTGGTTCCAGGGTTAATGTCCTTTGCCAGTGAAAGGATCAGTGTCACAGAAGTGGAGAGGAGGGAAGTGGAGGCGAGAGGCGAGGTAGGGAGGAATGAATGGCAGTATCGTAAAAGTATTCAACAGTCCTTTGATTATGATTATGTATGTACAAATAAAAGCAACTACTGTCCTTCATACTTAGAGTCAGAAAAAGAAAGAAAGAAGGGAAGAAAGGAAAGAAAGAAAAAAAGACAAATAGATTTAATACATTTTTTGGCTTACTTTACTACTGGCTCAAAACATTTTACAAATTAATACAGAGTTGTATGGTGTTGTTCTGTTGTGTTCAAAGAAACTGGAAAGAGCCATGGGGACTGCCTCCACACGCTGCTCCTGTGAAGCCCGCCCTCACCCGTTGCGAAGCTCCGCGTGTGGTAGCTTTGGCTTTCCATACCCAGTTCTGTGTGAACACTGGAGAAGCTTCGGGGGTGATTTCCTTTCACAGTGAAAGCTTCCCAGCTACTCTGTTGGCAATTACAATACCAGCCTTACAGATTATGTTTCTTTAAAACTGAGGCAATAAACCGTGAAGTCTAGTTTCACTAAATCATTGTAAATCTGTTGTGTGCTGTCCTAGAAATACTCATTTAAGACAGGGGCCAGTAAATGAGAAAAGTCTGTTTTGTCTCACACTCTGGTGAGGTTTCGTTAACACTTCGGATCTAGCACACTGAGGTACTACATCCTGGGCATGACTTTGTGATGAAATGGTAAATTGAACACCACATTTTTATGTGTTTGTCCTAATTTTCTGAGGGTTCCCTTCAAGCCACACAGTGGCCAAACCAGCTCTCCAGCTTTGTTTTCATTTGCATTTCACTTCACCCCAGGAGGCCAGTAGACCAATGAGACAACTCTCGAACAATCTATCACATGATGTTCTCATGCTCTCGAGGTAATTGATTTGTTCATATTTCTTCTAGCAGGTGATTTCTGGATAGTTCAGTGGTAGCTGGAATTATACAGGTGGTAGATAACGTTCCTTGCCTTTCCTCGGGGCATTTGGGCTCTAGCTGTGATCTCCAACTTAAACATTGGTCGTTTCATTCTTTCTTACTCTTTCCAATGTAATGACTAGGGAACAACAGCATGAACTAGGTAAACTAGTAAGTATAGGATATGCTTAAAATTAAAATATTTTGGGACTTTATTTAAAAAAAGAAAATTTAGTACTAAGACAGAATTGTGTTCTCTAAACAAATGGTTTTAGTCCCAAATGGCCAGTGCTGGTTGTCTCAATATATACTGCATTGTCTTCCACCAAAGTCATGTGGTTGCTGGCAACACAATAAGGTCCTTGTGCTGTGTCCATGTGCTGTCTGGATTTAATGTATTTCTCCCAGCAGTGTAATAAGTATAATTTGCATCACTTCCCATTTAGTCTAAATTCACCAATGAATGCCTATATAGCATAAAATTGAGTGATGTGGATTTCAGAAATCAATTACATTTTCCTTGTACAAGAACAACTTCTACATGATTGCTCCTCTTTAATATTTTCATGATGTTAAGTCAATGTTTATGTGTCTAAGAGAGAGAAAGATTCAAGTTTACAAGGCCATGACAGCAGCAGCATCAGACTTAGGTTAGCATGCTGAAAGACAGAAATGCCCAAAGAATGGTTTAAAGAAGTGGCTATCCATCATGAAGGCCTTTTGCTCTTCCAATAGGTACAGTTTCCGTGGACATATTACAGTCTATTATCTTGAAGAACATTGCAAGACACTGAAAATCTGTGTCATGTATTGTGATGTCCAAATTCTTTAGAATTTTTCATCTGTCCCAAAGATACAGGTCAAGTTAACATCTCAAGGCTGGCCTTAGCATTGTCTTAGACTCCTGTGTCCTTTGACCCTTGACCATCGACCATGTGGTACAAGGGATGTGGCCACAGAGGGTTAAGCATCATTGTCCATTCTATGGAATGTCCTTCCTCTTGCATGTCTGATTTGGAACCATTGCTTTGTTACGTGTTCTGCAGGAATCCAGTTCATCATTTGAGCACCCAGGGTGACTGCTTTGTACTAGTGGTACCTTCACAAATGTAGTTCAGCCCAGGATTCTAGGGAAGATGGCCATGGTTGTATTCATCACCCAAAGAAGAGTTTGTGCATGGAAGCAAATTTTTGCTAAATGCTTCTCCTTATGAACAAAATTGCTTGAAAATGCATTGTGAACCAACATATCACTGTATATGTCTCAATATTATCTTTTATGTGAATATTCAAGTTATAGTTGGTAAACCTAAAGCATGGAGATACATTTCACATGAAATTTATTCTGCTCAACCACTCATGAATCCATGTTATTATAGTTACCAACAGCAATTTTATTTGCATGAAATAAAAGTACTCTATGAAGAGAATATACTATTTAATTGGGGTATAAAACATTGTACTTAAGACAAAAATCCTCGACCTTTGAAGTACGTTATAGCTTATTAAAATAATTAGATAAGTATACTTTCTATGGATTTTAACTGTAAATGGATAGGCAGCAGCAGAACTGACCAAAGTGTTATGAAAGTTTAATGTAGGAAGAATAGTCCTGTAATACAAATAATCTATCAGGCCTCCCATTTCTGAGATTTACATTGTATCATAGTTACCTGGATTTGAATTCTCTGCCCAGTGAAAATCAAAGCCTCCAGAGGATTTCTGTCAACTTTGGGAGTTAACATCAGGACAAGGTGTGGCACTGCTTGCATTATCACAGTTTCACCATCACCTTAGTGTTGGTGTAAGGTTCACTCCAAGATCCGACGTGTGCTGTGTGTGGGATGGATTGGAATGCAGCGGAACAGCATGGCACAGCATGGAGGGGGCAAGTGTGCTAGAAAGCAGAATGTGCAAAGCCATCAAAAGCATCCTGTTCACCACTCCATCTCCCCTCTTTCCCTGCCATCTTCTCCTAAAGCAAATCCAAGTGTGCTCAGGGCTCACACCAAGAAGCTTCTGCATGGTGATGGTTAGTTATCTGTGTCACAGGGGTCAGGCCACCATGTCCATAGATTTGGTTAAGCATTATTCCTCATGTTTCTATGAAAATGTTGTTTTGGATGAGATTAACATTTAATGAGGTGGATTTTGAATGACATAGATTGGATTGCGCTTTGTAAGTGGGTGGCCATCATCAAATAAATTGAAATCCTGAACAAAGATTCACCCTTCCTAAGCAAGAAGAAACTCTACCAGCCCACTACCCCAGGACTTCAAAGGCAGTGTTTCCCTGAGTCTTCAGCTTGCTGGCCAACTCCATCAGACTTTGGATTTTGTAAGCTTCTATGATTATATAAACCAGTTTTTCAAAATAAATCTTTATGTGGATAGTACACACATGTCCAGGGCTTTGATTTCCCTGGAGGAGCCCAGTAAAGGCATTCAACTGTTTGGTCACTCAAGCTCCCTACTGTCTGTCCTCCAGACCTGGCAGTCTTACTCTTTTTTTCTGTGTGACCAATCTATATATGTTGCCAAACAAAGGTTGTGCCTTTCTCATGAAAATTCTGGTGCCAGTGGCAGTTAGGAATGGAGTTATTAAAGAGGGATGTAGCACTAGAATATGAGGCCAGCTTCAATTTAGGGCTCAGATGAGATTATGCATTTTGCTTGTGAAGTTGTTGACTGAGACCCAAAACTGGAAGAGCAAAGAAATAGAATTGCTTTGGGACTGATTTATCCATAAGTTCTTGTTCTGCTTCCTTGAATCTTGCCACCCTTCTCCCTTCTAGAAGCTTCCAAAGGTATCAGGCCTCACACATAGGAATAAGCACAAGAAAGGAAACAGCACCTAAAAACTCTCCCAGATGTGAAAATGGGAAGGAAACCCCTTCACAGAGCTTTCTTCCAGTTTTATTGTCCAGATTTGGAAATAGGCAAAATACTGAGCCAGTACTTGATGAGGAAACTGTTGGACCAGTCCAGCTCCCTTGTGCAGAAAATTGGGATCAACTTCTGACATGTAAGAATTTTGTACAAAGGAGAAAAACTGGGTTTCAAAGTGAGCTGGAGATTCTTGTTGTTTTCTTTTTCAACTTTTATTTTGTAAATTTTTTAACTTACAGAAAAATTTAAAACAACCATGAGCCATGCAGCTCAATATGCAGCTTGTTACATACAGTTTTTAACTATTTAAGTACAAATTGTGGTCACCTCTTCTGCCCTCTTTTGAACATTTCAGGATCTAAGAACAAAGATATTCTCCCATTGAAGTTACAAAGATGTGTCACTAATGTCCTTTTTGGACATTTAGTTCTGGAATCCAGATCCTAATAGGGGTTACACAGTCACCAGCCCTTTTTCCCTATTCTCTTCAGCTTTGCTTGTTTTAGGTTTGGAGGATTTATTTGGTTAATATTGATCTTGTATGATAACAGCAGTCTTGAAGAATTTAGCTCTTTACTTCCAAGGTGTCCCTCCAATAGATTTGTTTGCTTCCTTATGACCCAGTTCAGATTAGACATTTTTAAAGCATAGATGCTATATAGGTGATGTTATTTTCTTAGTGCATTATATCAGAAGAGATGTAATGTGGTCTTTCCCATTAATGATAATGTTCTGCTTGATCCCGATTATGAAGGCATTATGAAGGTACCTGCCTTATCCTTGAGTTTGGTTTTGGTATGTCCTTAGTCCACAAAGACTTTGCAGAAGTTGTTTTATTTAAAGAATAAATGTTTTATTAAAGAAATCCAAAACTTAGTTTTTCTTTACTTTTATTTTTTTTTTATTTTTTATGTTTTTAAATTTAGTACAGGGTCTACAGGGTCTTACTACACAGATGGGACTCGTAGTGATCCTCCTGTTTTCAGCCTCCCAAGCACTGGTATTACAGGCATGTGTCACCACACCCAGTTTCAGTCACTGTCTCAGCACCTCCTGGGGGCAGGGCTGGTCCCTGCATCTGCCAAAGCAGTCACTTTAATCTACTAAGCTATGTGGCCAGCCTTTTCTTTACCTTTATACTTAAACTTATAAAGTGTTCTTATTTTTATAAATCTAGCAAGTATAACATTAGTCTGTAAGGCCCTCGTAACAAATCCTCCTCAACATTAAAAACTGAGCTTGTAAATGTTAGACATCTGATCTCTCTTTTAAGAATGTTAATAGATTAACAAGCAGTCCCAATAATTAAATATTCTCAGGGCCGGCGACATAGCTTAGCAGACCAAGCACCTGCTTAGGCAAGCCCAGAGACTGGGATTTGATCCCTGGTACCACATGCCATGCTAGCCACCGAGTCTGAGCATGGTGGCCCATGCCTGCAAATCCAGCACTGGGGAGGCTGAAAACAGGAGGATCACTATGAGTCTGAGCTGCATAGTGAGGCCCTGTATACCACGATCTGCATACTGAGACCCTGTACCAAATACATTTTTTTAAAAAACCAAGTAAATAAATAAATATTATTATAAGTCTGCTAATCTTTTAAGTACAGTGATTGGGGCCGGGAAGATGGTTCAGTAGAATAAGCACTTCCCTGGAAAGTGCAAGGACCTGAGTTCAATCCCCAGTTCTGCCCCAAAAAAAAGGTACAGTGATTTTTTTAAAAAAAATTTGTTTCAATTTTGTATGTAAATGCTATAAAATTTCAATTTAAAATTTTGAAATATTTCATTTTTTCAGCATTTTTCCCATAAAAATAATTTTATTCTGAGATAATTGGAGAGTCACAGGTAGTGCTGTGAAATAATGCAGACAGATTCTATTTATCCTTTTCCTTAATAACATGTATTTGGTAGTTTTCCTTAATAATATCTTGTAAAACCGTACAACATCACAACCAGGATATTGATGTTAATACAATTCATCAAATTTGACAGTTCCCACATTTCACTTGTATTTATTCTGTCAGTATGTGTTTAGTTCAATAAAATTTTTAAATTTTTTATTAGTATATATTTGTTTTATTTTTTGTATTTTAGGAAGGGTCTACAGGATATTCAGGGTCTCACTACTAGATCAGACTTGTAGTGATCCACCTGTTTACAGCCTCCCAAGATTACAGGCGGTGCCACCACACACTATCTCAATTGCCATCTCAACACACCCTGGCGGCAGGGCCCGCATGACAGGACCAGGGATTGAATCCCCAGCCCTTGAGCCTGTTTGCAGGTGCTTTAATCCACTGAGCTATTTGGCCAGCCCTGAGTATATATTTGTGATACATAATAAGTACATTGATGTAGGGAACTAGTACACACACATGGTGCATCGTCATCATTTTTGCTTCTTCTTTCCCCCATCCTCCCATCTCTTCTTCCTCAGGTCCCCAGCCTATCTCCACAAAGAGTGTCTTAAGTGACATATGCTACATGAGAGTCACAGGATTAGCTTCTACCAAGCAAACCTCTCTTAGTTATCACAAACAAACACAAAGAGTGTGAAATATGCACAGATTCCATATGCACAAATACTCTGTGGCTTTGATTTTTCACATACTTCTATACTTAATTAAAAATGCTCTTAAAGTCAAAAGGAAACAACTCTTAAAATTTCATATCCTTTAAGAGTTACTTCCTCAGAGTTCTCATTTTGAGACACTGATGTATCATTCCCAGCATAAATAGGAAAAGTCTAGAACTTAAACTAGAGTCTCAAGTATAGGAAAATCTACCTAGTGAAAATGGTCATGTGTCCCACATCCCTGAACTCAACTCTTTCTTACCTAATTCTATGTCTGCAGAACTTCTAATAAAGCTCTATTTGATTGGATTGATTTGTATTTATTTGGTTAATTATATTTTTTTCCATAATTTTATTGAGAAACAAATAGCAATGAGACAGTTTCAAACAAAATTGGT